>JAQGBH010005801.1:0-13620 GCA_034698265.1 Sminthurinus aureus | reverse complement strand
AATAAGTTTAAATCCGAAAATTGCACACTTAATTTTTGTCGGCGATGTGATTTTGTGAACAAGAATCTGTCAGAGACTAAATGTTCTGTAGAACAGATAGCATTAGATTTAGCGTTCTTGCGTAGAATAATAGAATTGTGTGAACAAGAATAAAGCACAAACTTTGTACGATACTTTTCATGTATATATATATTTTTTTTTGAAGAAGCTTACTACAATTCCAAAGCGTTCATGTTATGCTTGAATATTCCCTTACCTGCTTGTGGTTTAATATTATTTATCAAAACAGCAAAAAGCGTATAGCTTGATGTTCCTTTTTTTATACTTGAAGGGGAAAAAAGTAGATAGGCGTTCATTTGGTATCTTTGTATATCTTCAGGATCATTTTATGGAAGGTTGTCCTTTTTGCATATCGAGTTTGGTAAAATCATAATACGTAGATTCATTACCATTTGATATTACTTGTTGTGTGTTATTTGCGGTTTTCATGCTTGGTTAACTGTAGAGTATTGAATAACCGTGGAAGATAGTGCCAAAGACAGTTTTAAATTACTCGACAAAAAGTCTTAGCTTTGAATTTTGCAGTGCTCAGCATTGTCCACTCCACTACTTTTCGTAAAGATTGTACTCATTCCATGCAAGTAAATAATTTCTTTTCAAACATTGATACGCATTTTCCTTGATGCATGAAGAGGAAGAGACAACCAACATGGAATTTGTGTTGGTGATTCTGTGATATATAATATGTAATAGATAAGTATTTGCATTGACTATCCTCAGGATGACTGTCTTTCATGGATATGTAGTTAATACATTTTTAAAAGCAAGGGAGATTTGAAATTTATCTAAAGAATAGTAGGATAAGCATTGTAAGAGAAAAATGACACTTCGCTTGAGTCATTTCCTCAATTAATACAAATTTCAAGATGGTACATGCTACATGATATCATGTACATGTGCACGTTTTTGAAAAATAATACTATGTACTGAAAAACCTAGCACGTTAATAAAGTTGAGACAAACCAACAAACAATATATAAACTATAAAAAGTAAATTTTGTCATGATAAAAATTGCACATTTAATTATGTAATTAATTTATAGTCATTGTACTATGGATTATGGGACTTACGGAGGTGTTTTTCCCTAAAGTATAGGCATAGTTGTAAACATATTATTGTTATACAAAACTTTATAACTTAAAACTTCTTTTAAAAACTGTCAAAGGTTAATGTTTAATGTATCGTGTGTCGAAAAAAGTCCTGGTTTAACAGTACATCTGTGTATTGAGACCATGTTCTACACATAAACTAGAAACACAGCAGAGGAAGGATTCCTAAGTTTTTACAAAGTTTATAATCTATCAAATGTAATTACTGGGGTCAGGAATTGTACATGTATACAATATACGTAGAATGGAGACTGTCAGATTTTCAAGTTAATCTTCTACCATAAGTGAAAATGAAACTGAATCCGTTTCATTCTCAAAGTTCGTCGTCTTTGTCTGATTGAATTACTGTATATGTGTAGATTGTAGAGTTTTTTTCCGCTTAGTTTCTGATAAAGAAAAATTGCTCATCGTGCATTTTAACTGTACTTAAAGGTGGGATTTTAGAGTTTACATAATATAATAACATTCGTCGAAGGAATCGGCGAATGTTGATGTTTTTAGGTTACCAGCTGCTCTGTTTTATTTTATTTCGTGATGTAATCTCTGTGTTACCTGAACTAGAAACTATTGTAGAATATTTTACTTTTTAGATAACTTTAGCAACTACTACGTAACAATATATAAGGTTTATGAGAAAGGAAAAAGGGAAAGAATCACCATTTTCAAGGTTTAATTGTTTCATACTGTTTCTTTACTAAGTCAGATTTTGTAATTTCATAGTGTATCAATATGTACTTCGTATGACAAACACTTTACCTTCTTCTCGAGAACGAAATTACAATGAAATGGAGTAATTAAATTTGTTGGAGGTTTTTTCATTTCCTTACCTATGTTTTTTTATCCTTTTCTTTGCATGTGTTTGTATTTCTTTTATGCAACAGTACAGTATTTACTACTACACAGGTAACCATATGCAACATTCAGACTACTGAAGCTTTATCAACAAGAAGACAAAGCTCACATAATATATTATACCCTTAGAGTAGATACAGCACAAACTATGTATACGATTTTTTGTAAAAAAAAACAGAGTCTCGAATCTTTGGTTTGTAACTCTGTAAACAACGTTTGATAATGACATAAACTTTACAATACAGATTCGGTCATGAACCGCATTTGTACTATCTCTGTTTGTTTGCTTATTTGTATTACAAACAACGAGTATTTTCAACAGTTAGCATCAAGATAGGGATTCTTTTGAAACTAAACATGTATAGTTGAACAATTGCAATTTGCAATGATCCAATACAATACCGAGTAAGTATTTATATATACCTATGCAACTTTGTCTTTTTGTGTGTAGCGTGTAGGAAGAAGGAATGGTCAATATGTAGTACAGATAATAGTTTGAGAGGTTACAAATGAAAATATAAAGTTTATGCCTAAAATTCGTTTTTTGTTTTTACTTTGTGATATATGAAGAATCGTATTATTATGACATTAAATATGATATGATGCTATCTCAAATAGGAAAAATGAATCATAGATATTTTATAATGAAATTAGAAATTAGTGGAGCTTTTTACTTAATACATGTAGATATCGCGTTTTCAGGGTTTAAGAGTTTTAGAATACGATTACTACAATGTCATTACATCAAATATATACCAAATGCCCATAGGCAAAATACTGATTTTCTAAATAAAAAAAATTCGATACTGTACTGATTTAAAAATGTTTAAAAAGTTCATTATATACATGCCTGTGTACTGTGTAGTTGTTCTCAGTTTTTTTATTGATGTAAATGATGCGAACATGTTTAAATGAAAAAAGTAGCAAACTAAACTACAGCAAAATAAATCATAATGGTGTTTTTTTTTTAAATATTAATTTACAGGTACAAGTGATGGGTGGTCAATCATGGGTTATTCGAAGAACTCTCACCAATATTTACACGTTGGATAAACAACTACATGTTTGCTGTTGGGATAGAAGTTTCTCAAAACTTACTCTTGAAAGGGTGGATTTTGAGGAGCAAAACGACGATGATGATGTAGGTGAACTTTTATACAATCTTTGTCTTTACTTTAATCGTATTTCATATTACATGCATGTGCAAACATATATCCATACATTATATCATTTTGTGCATCGTTATCAATATAATAGTATGCGTGGTTATAGATGCTCGAATGCACTGCATGTTCCTTTCATAGCAAATTTACATGAGGACTTTATTGGTGTGTGTAAATACTTTGGAGGAACCATTATTTTGGTATATATACACTTGACAAATATGGAGTCTGAATCGTTAGAGGCATAAATATGCGTGCACATATCTGCATGCAAACTGCCAACTGAAAGAGAGAGGCTAAGGAGGATCATTATTATTATTATTATTATTTACTGTTTAGTTTTTATTATTATATTCCTTTCTGTTTTGTAGTGTTCTGAGCCACATAGGAAAAAAGAGGGTATTCAACAGTACATACCCGACTAACATGCATGCTTGTGTGTGTATATGTATGTATGTATAATGTATAATATATTATGTTTATACATTATATGTAATATGCTCATGTATGTTATGTATGTATAAATGCCCATATATGTAAACATAATGTACATTGTACATAATATTGTAGCTTTAGACTTGCAATCAATATAATATTTGTGCAGTATGTACAAATCACATCTAAGCATGCTTTGTATACCTTTCTCTACTTCCGTATTTTGACCGTGTTTCTTTCTCGACTCTTTTTTATTGTTTGTTCTTTTCTTATTCACTCACGAGCAGTTTATTCACTAGCTTGGTCTTGATCAGACATTCTATAAAGTACACACATAAACACACGCGTTGACTATACCACCTTTTGGTTGTTTCGTGTTTGTTCGTATTCTGAAGTTGTTCAGTTTACTCAAATCAAAGAGGTTTTAACTTAAACGTATAATACAGGAGTACTACACATACCACATATCTACAATATACATGGCATGTATATACAGACATAAACAAAATGCCAAATGTTGTTCACCATTAGAGAAACCCATTGCGTCTTGTTGTATAATGTAGGTACATAATATTCTGTATATATATATATATAATATATATAAATAATGTTAGAATTTGCTTCAATTTTGTGCAATGAAACTTGTGTGACTATTAGTCCTTGCACGAGATCTCGTCTCGGCGAGATTCGAGACGAGATTCTCGGGATTTTCTTGGTCTCGGTCTCGACCGAGACTCAGGTCTATGTACATTAGTAATGGACGAGACGAGATCTCGGCGAGATTCGAGACGAGATTCTCGGGATTTTCTTGGTCTCGAATCTCGCCGAGATTTCATTTGTCGAGAAATTGCAAGGACTACATACTATACACTATACAGATTATGGCCAATATGGGATAATGATAAATTAGTGGATTTTCCGCACCATCCGCTTTGGCATCATAAACTCATGTAACATTATCCAAGTTGTATTTTTATATCTATAACTATAAACTTAATGAAATTTCATTAAGGACACAATGTAAGTACGTAACTGCTAACTAATAAGATGACGAAAATCATCCAAGTTATTATTGTCCACATTATGTATAGACAGTATACAGCCAGATTAACTCCACACGTTAAATTCTCAAGGCCTTGTAATTCAATTACGTGGTGTATTCTAAAATGCACAGTCTGCCAATGGAAATTAGTTGTAACTTTGCTTAATTTTAGCTAAGATTCTCAGACTGCAGATGTAGTATGTAGTACCGGTGAGCACAGAGCATTGAGCATCTTTGAAATTTGATCACAGCAAATTGATTTACAGGTCAAAGTGCTCAATTTTACCCATTTTAGACATTTCTAATCTTTTGTGTTCAGTTTTGGATTTGTAGAGTACTTTATCGTCGACTAATGACATCAAAAATCAAAAGGTCGAGTCGATTGAAAATTGAAAAGGTGGTGTAAAATTTCACACAACAGTTTACGTAATTTAGGAAAGTATATTTCAGCTTCAATCTACAATCTACAATCTACAGTATACATACATTGTACATTTGTATTGCAGATGAAGTTTGATGCGATGGATTGTGTAAGCTGTAAGATGATAGTAAGAATAAAATTAGGAATTGAAATTGAATGCAACATGATCATCTTAGCTTTCATCACTGCTTTTTAGCAGTTTTCCTAAGGCGTTGATGTGGAGAATGAAGAGTGATATTTGGATGCTAAATTTATCATTTTTCACCTTGAACTCTAAGCTCTAAGCTTTTCATTTTCCAAAGTCATGATTCATGTACGATGTACGACCGTATTCATATGTAGTTTCATCCAAGTTTATAATATTCGTATTCATTCGTTTCTTTTGGCTTCTTGCCCGGTATGCATTTTTTATTTTGTATTTTATGCACTTCACTCATTGAGCATTGAGAGTTGTGAATTGTGAAGAACCGTACAGTATTTTCCGCGTGGTTTACCTGTCCGACTCCATCAAGTAGTTATACATATTAAAAGTAAAACATGGGAAAGGTCAAAGATGATACAGGATACAGCGTACGTACAACGTACGACGTGAAAGTCACTTGATGCTTCTTTTCAGCAGTTGATCTTATGGTATATCTTATACTATAAACTAAACACAAGCAAAATTAACCCAGTGGATTCAGCTCAAAATTCTATATTCTATATTCTGCCTACTGCCTAGTTACTTCCTACGCTTGATGCTTGGTGCAATAAAAATTCCCGACAATGGCCTCAAAGGTTTTTCCTACTTCATTCTCCGCATAAAAAATCTAACTTTTTATATCACATTTTTCCAAAAAGAGCAGACAGATAAAACTGGGATATAGCATCTGCAGCAGTAAGAAAATAGATAGTAAAATTTTCAAGGCGATTGGGGTTGTCAAATTCATTTCATAAAATGTCTGCACCAATTTAATTAATCTATATGTGTACTGTGTACTAAGATTCAAAATTCAAGATGTGCACGTTTTTGTGCATAAAACATAAAACATATTACTCACAACTCACAACAAAACAACTTGACAAAATAAAAAGATAATCTAAAAATTTCCAAGGAAAACGGCTCATTCTCCTCCCCCATAATAAAATCACCATCTTTCTATAAAAATTCTTTTGTGTGTAAATATCTGTATTTTACGATTATGTGCCCGAGCAATGAAATTTAATTCGTCTGTGGGAGAAACTTGGATCTTGAAATTTGAAATTATATTATGTGCTGTGATATCCTTTATCTCATAAAAATCGCCATTTTGTTTTAAACAATTAAGCTTGCTTAATTTTGTCCTCCATTTTATTTTATAGCTACATACAACACAGAGACAGCAGACTAATAAAGTACAGATGCGTTTATGTAATATCAACGAATGTATGACAAAATAAATCTGAGAGTTCTTCATGAAATTATGAACTTTTTATGACTGATGCAGAGATTATAATTTTGTTCCAAAAATTGTGATAAATGTACATACCTGTTGCATTTACAATCAATAAATTACGGAAATTTAAATTAAATGGGTGGCACAAGGTTGACAACAGTTGACAGAGTCCAATCCAAACCAATCCAGGAGACAAATACATGAAAAAAAAAACAAAACAATAAAATTAGTATTTGTAGCAAATATGTAACAATTGACTATATAAGATTATGCATTGTGTTGGAATATAACAATAATATTGTGTATATGCAATTGTATCGTTTATCGTTTGACAGTAGAAAAAGCACAAGATGTGCATAATGCCTTTATAACTATATCTAAAATCTAAAGCAGTCACCTACAAACTACAAAAGCTTAAACAATGGTAATGGCAATCATCATCTAGGGAAATGGGAAATGATCGTAAGTATTTAACGTCAATCATGTTTTACATTTACCATTTACGTATAACCTATACTAAAAAAAGTCATAAATCATTTTAAATATGAAAATTTTCAAAGTGTAAATATGGTGCGGTACTGTATACTGTATTTTGTACCGTTGGTGCCTAGTGCCAAGTGCCTGTGTACTTTGTACTTTATCATGCCATACACCATACAGTCTCCAAGAACAATCAATAGTAAATAATAATTTTCAGCTGTTCAGTAATAACGATGATTATATTTGACTTTGAAAGCTTATACACTAGCAACTAGTAGTTAGTAGTTGGATTTACCAAATTTATTATTAGCCTGTAGCTTCATTCTGTGCATTCAGTATTCAGTATTCAATACTCAATTTACAATAGAAAAAACTTTCATTAGCTTTTAGTTTGTCTATGAACAAACAGTTCATGTGTCCATCTCACATGATTGATTCCAGCTATAATAATATAAATGCAGTACATGTTACAGGGCTCAAAATTTCACGCGATCGTTATTATTATTATTATTATTACATCTCAATTCTCAATCGAATGAAGCCACATTTGCCAACAATTTAATCCTCCACATTTGCCTGGAGTTAAATAATTAAATACATGTAGGATGTAGCAGAGGAAAGGACTTATTTAGCATTTAGTGTACATCAAACAAATACAAAATACATGAATTCATTCATGTTCACTTGAATTCAAAATTCAAAATTTGAAGCATATCATCAACTAACTACCTTTGTCCATATTCCATACTCCATAAGCTCAATGCTCAATTAACAAATAACACATGGAAATATGTTCATCGCCATCATCATTTTCTCGTGTTCTTCAAAGTCAACGAGAGACTAAAGTACACTGACTTGTGACTTGTGGCTCTTAAATGTAGTGAGAAGAAACTCCAAACTCCGTCTTAAAACCCACACTTTTGACGCGTTTTGGTGTATGATGATGAATGATAAATGATGAATGAAAGTACGAAAAAGAATAGTTAACCTGAAGTACAAGATAAAAAGATATGAGATTTGATGAGAAATTATGCCATGAACATCATTTTTCTCTGCTTTCATACACTTTTGATTTCTGATATTAAACTGTAAACCCGGCGTTTTCAGTGGAAGCCAAAAAAGGTGATGCAGAAGTACTGGGTTGTGGGTGCAAATTTATACAGGACGACGAATGGATTATGGATAATGGATAAAGCGATTATCCATACTTGCATGTGTTTTTCTGCTGTTTGCTGTTTGCCGGTTGTAAAATTTCGTGGATACTTTGTACTTTGTACTTTGCACTTTGTAAGGAAAGTAACTTAATCTAATTTTCATGTCGAATGTCGAATTTTGATGTTTAAGACTTCAGACCCACGTCGTTTTTCATGTAATGACTCCATTGTCTTTTGAAACTATGGTTCATGGCTGTACAGTGTACAGTGTACAGTATACACTATACATTGGTCAATGACTATTTTGAAAAGCTTTGTGTGATCTAATAACCAAAAACCGAAAACAAGTTACATTGGTACTAGATACTGGATAATCCAAAAACAACTTACAACTTATTTACCTTGGATTTGTATCATTACATTTACACTGAAAAAATACGGAATAAAAAACACTGTTAAATGTTTAATGTTTAATGTGATCCTATAGTCTTAATTTTTTACGACTAAATACGTAAGTTTGTTTACCTGTAAATTGTAAATATTATTGTTTTTGCTTTTCGACTCAATACTCAATTCTCAATTCTTGGATCTTGGATACATTTTCTTGTATTGTTTTCTATTTCCCTCGCACGGTGCTCAACATTTATATTAATATTTACCTTTTATGTTTCTTGTGAAATTCTGTGGTTTTTCTATTTTTTGTTTTCTGCATAAATTCAATACTCAATACTTTCGTCATTTATTTGTTTTGTTCTTTGTCATACATACTACATACTACGTACCGCATGTATCACTTGTCATTTGATACAATGATATCATATATCAAGTAATCCTAATGTCTTGAAAAAACATAAACATAAACAAACACACAAGAATCCTGAGATGAAACCCTAGAATTACGTTTAATCCTGCTGCTTACTTTACTTTCTTATGCTGAACTAGATGGAGATAATGTAAAAGGAAGGTAAACCATAAACTTAAATCATAAACCACGTTGTTAACTCTCGTCATTATTTTCCTGCAAAGCGTGTCAATTGTCAATACAGAAAACAGCATATACAGAATTCTCAAAGCTCAAAACTCAAAATTCAAAACATCATATCATGGATCGTCCTTATATTTACGCACTTGAAGGAAACAAAACCAAACCAAAGTCTCAAACTACATGTAATGACAAAGCCAAAGACAATGCGTTACATGTTACATACCAATTTGATTTTATACAGGTATAATGTATGTTCAACACATATCATTCATCATTATGCATTAGTTCATTGTATACGACTACGACTACGAGTCTTCTGACAATTGCGAGTCATGAGAAATAGGGTAGGAAATTTTATGGTCATTTTGTGTATTAGTGTGTATTGTGTACAAAGCACAGAGACGGAAACTTACACAAGTCAATACGTCTATTTATTACTATAAGTTGTGCTTTACATTTTAAACACTTGAAACTTGAAAAGGTAGTGAGTAGCGAGTCGTTGCAAAGTAAATACCGAGTAAAAATAGAGGAAATGAATTTGCACCCATTGCATTGTACTTTGTACCTTGTATTTTGTATTACGTGTCACATACATATATATCAGATATGTTACAGGTACATGTTAGTTTGTAGTTTGCAGTTCAGTTTCGTTTCATTCCCACTACAATACGAAATACAAGTGCAACAGAAGAAGAATTGTTTTCTTCATGATTTAGTTTGCTTTGTTGCTTGTTAACTTAACTCAAAGTCGAAGCTCGAAATGGAAAGCCGACAGCAATAGACAGACCAAGCGCCACACCATTTTTGCAGCTTCAACTACTAACTACAAACTGCAAACAGCAGAGTTGTGAGCTTTGAGTTCTTAGATGGATTCCACTTTCCACTCTTCCCACTGCTTCTTTCTACCTCAGCTCTATTTAATATTTAATGCGTATCTCGTATCCCGTAACTCCTTTGGTAAAACAATTCTGATCTGAACTCTATGAGCTGTGAGTTAAGAGTAGAGTGTAGAGTGGTGTAGAGTGTGGAGAAACAAAAAGAGGATTTAGCAATGTTGATCTTGGCATTTCATTTCAATTCTGTCTTTTATATGCCAGGCAAAAGAACACAATACGAAGAGTCAAGAGCCAAGATTCAAGATCAAGAATCAAGAAAAAAAGTGGTGCAAAATATAAAGGAACAATAAGAAACGTTTGCAGTTTAGACGTTAGGTGTACAGATTTAGGCTGTCGGAGTATGGAATAATTTTAGAGTAGCCGTCGTTAACTCTTCTTGTCTTTTGTTCTTGAATCTTGAATGACATTTGAATCCAGACTGTTGTATTGTTCTGTAACAATGTTTGAAAGAGGAAATTGAGCTTTGTAGTTCAAAGTGTTGATATTTGATATACTTGACCTCTACAACGATCTACATATATATATATATATGTATCATATAATGTATTATTTTTACATCTCTTTTGTGTATTTGACCGAATGTAAAGATTAGAGTCAATGACAGTCCAAGTTATCTAATTTTGGTAGTAAATGTAAAATGTACGTAGTAGTCTAATTTATTATTATCACAATCATTTTTCATTTTATTCTAACTGATAACTCATGTTTTAATGACGACCACCTTTGAAATTTTAATAGCTTTATCCGGTTCATTCATCTATTTTTGACTTTTGACAACTTTGAATTCGTAAATGAAGCTCCAAGTTGGAAAGTCAGATTTGTTTTTATATCTGATATTAGTCCACTAACTAGTAACTAGAACTACAAGTGCTTTTGTCAAAGAACTAAGGAATGGAAAATTTGAGCAAACAAGTTGAATATATTATGCAGCTAACATGATTCGTGATTCAGTTCAATTTTTGTGTGAATAGAAAAAACAAAACACAAAAACTAAAGCCGCAATCTCACTGGAAATTTTGAAGCCTGAAATTCTGGGAATAATAAATTCCCCCGACCAAACCAGTGAGAGCAAGGAGCTGAAATTTCGTCAGTAACCTTTTGGTACGTCAAGAATCCCAGAAAAAAATTGGGAGGTCCTGGCTCCTCCCACAAATACCGATTTCAATACATTTCAAAAAACGCGCTTGAAATCTTAAAATGTGCTTTAAATTGGTATTTGTGGGAGGAGCCGGAACCGCCTATTTTTTCTGGAATTCCTCACGTACCAAAAAGTTGCTGACAAAATTTCAGGACTTTTCTTTAACGGGTTTGGCCAACAGAATGTTTTATTCCCAGAATTTTAAGCTCCAAAATTTCCAGTGAGATTGCGGCTTAAAAGTCTGAAGTGATTTTTTCAAGTTGTTTTAACTCCAAAACCGCGATGGCATGTTTTTTGTTCGCAAACTGTAAGAGCAAAACATTGTCACCATTGTACAACCAGCACATTCAAATCGTATTCAATGATAAAGTTTTCAATTGAATACCAAATGCAAAAGTGGTGAGTGAGAAGTTTTGAAGTTCAGCAAAACTAATTTTTTGACTACAATAGACAAATGACAATGACGTTAGAATCGTCATGTTTATCTGCGTTGTAAGTGTTTAATTTTTATTGAATTGTATATTCAGGTAAATATTTATTGTAACAAAAATCTTTTAGCGTTTAACACACGTTAACACAAAACACAAAATGGGTAAAAACAAAAACGATTTGTAATTGACATACTAAAATGAGTAGACACTTGACGACTGTAATTAAAAATATAAAAGTAGCATTATTTATTATAAATTCTACCATTTCTATTCACTGGACTTGATTCTTCTTGATTTGTCACACTTCTTGGACGACCCCTTTCTTTCCTTAAAATGGTTTTTGTTGGTGTTGATTGTAATAATTCACTGGATTTGAATTTTTTTAATGGACTGGCTGAAACCAAAATTGGGTCACATGTTTGTGTATTTGTCTTCTTTTTGAAGCTTTTTTCATAATTAATAACTGCTAAGGAATTAAACCCCAACTTCGTCAACTTGTCGCTGACTTTTTTTTGACCGAAATTACAGTGCTGCATTTTGCGTAATGTATCACACTTTCCTTTTACAAAAGTTGGATTTTTAACCATATTTGGATACATTGACAAATACAACTTTCTCAAAAACAGACATGACGCAACTTGTGACACGTTGGTGCAAATAAAATCAGGTAGATTTAATGGTTGCTCTTGATCTTTGCTGGTTGCATATTCTTCTTTCAAGTGATCTTCAAGCAGTAGCGGTCTTAGGCATACGCAAAGTACGCAAATGCGTAGGGCGCCAAGGAAAAAGGGCGCAAAAAAACGAAAAACAGGGGGCGCCAAGTAAAGAAAAGGGGGCGCCAAAAGGAAAGCAGGGGCGCCAAAAAGGTGAAACAGAGGAAATTTTATGTGACACTTGCACACAAAAATATTTTGTATCTTTTGTAAGCAAATTCGTGCTTCAGCTTGACGCGTTACAAATTTGCATATCAGGTTCCATCGAGTCTTCTTACTGTCACTTTCTTACCCATGCCAAGGATTGCATTCTTCCACTTTCCCAGTCCCATGAAGATTCTAATATTGAAGATTCTGAGGTGGAGTTGGTGACGTGAACTGGAGACGATGGCCGCTCATTCGCTGGAACCCACAAGGTAAAATTCACAACTTGAGAAAGAAAAACTGCGAGCGGCTTCGATGTTTACAATCCTTTCACTTTTTCCAATCTCAATGCCACTTCCAATTTTTCTTTCTCAACTTGGGAATTTCAACGTCTGGGTTTCAGCAAATCCGAGGCCATCGTCTTCATTTCACGTCACAAACTCCGTCTAAGAATCTTCAATATTATAATCTTCATGGGCCTGCTCTTTACAATCCGTGTGTTACTTTAACCTGTGACCTGTCAGTGGCACCAAACATTAGAATTAAGTGGTAAATTTTGACGCCGTTTGAAAGTTTTATTCAATTTTAACCATCCGGGTAAACTAAAAATTCATTTTTCTCGAAAAATATTCAAGACAGACCCTTCAAAAACTATATGTCCCGATCTGACCGGAAAGTGGTGTGATATGGTATCATAATTTGGTGTCACTTTGGTCAAAATTCATGCAAAAATGTATCGACTTTCCGTTGAATTTCGATGAGCTGCCATGGAGTTTCAACCAAAATTGGACCAAAAAATATTGAAAATATTGAATTGTGGAATTCAGGTGCGAAGACACCACAATGACACCGAAATTTCATGCCATTTGATAGGAATTTGGACCAAAGAGACACCAATATGACACCACATAATATCGGCACATACTTATTATTTCAAGCAGATATACGGTTAATGCAATTTTCGTTAAAAATCAAAGTATCATAAATACTTTGGAAAAAAACTATCACTCGATAGAAAATTTGATGCTGAGTATTTGTTTCAAATAAATCGTATGTCTATCTTGAATATTTTTCGAGAAAAACGAGTTTAATGTTAAAACGGATGTTAAAATTGAATAAAATTTTCAAACGGCGTCAAAACCTGTCACTTAATTCTGGTGAGCCTACAGGTCACAGGTCAA
>JAQGBH010005800.1:0-13622 GCA_034698265.1 Sminthurinus aureus | reverse complement strand
ATAAAAAGGAACAATATGACGGGGTGCTGACTTAAATTTTCTCAAAACATGTTTTTTTGAGGATCTCTAATGTACATACTTACAAGTCAGCCGTAGTCTGTAGAACTGAAACTGAAACTTGTACATTGTACATCCTACATACCATGTACTGTAATATGTATAAGGACGAAATGGACTGGTTTTATTTGGTTGGTTCTGTCTCTTTTTGAGGGATTTTTGTTTGCAGATAGTAGATAGTGGATAGATGAAGTAGGACATTTCATTTTATACAGTTATACATTATAGAGCAAAGTGTATAAACTGTGTAAAAGGATCTTTTACTCGACTGTTTGAGTTTCATTAGAGTAGGTTACGTCAGAAATTCCAATGTTCCAGTGCTCCAATGTTCTATTAAATGCTTCTGTGGTTCTATCGAAAAGTTTTCCTTGTACAAAGGGTACCATGTAGTATCAGTTAGGAGTAGTAGTTGTAGTAATGAAAGTAATCATAATGAAAGAAAATGTATATTGCTCCTAGAGTCTAGAGTCCAGAGTTTTAGAGGAAATGGGCTAACTTTAACTTTCCTTGTTGTCTTTCTCCCCCTCTCTAACTGTTTTCATACTATACATGTATGTATACATGTCCAAACATTAAACAGCATGAATTTGGCCTTCCTTCTGCTTCTGCTCAACGCTCAACACTCAACGCTCAACGCTCAACTCCAAAAAACTTGAAGTGTAATGAACTTGGAAATATCACATTATTGTAATATTTTATATTTATCACCAAAGGAAAATTTCTTGAATGGTTGTGGAAGATAGAGGGAAAGTAGCCAAAAAGTTGTTGTTGATGTATTATGATGAAATTGTTGTTTCTTCTACGGTGTAAAGCTCATTATTATTATTATTATTATTAATTGTAATAAAGCACGAGAGGGAGATCAACTACAAACTACATATATATCTAGCACATTAAGGGACAGGTCATCTTCAATAAGCTAATAATGACCGAGGAAAAACACATTTACCATTTTGAATTTTGAACGTCAGAAAAGTCAAGTAAAAAGTTGGTAGAATCAGCATCAGCATCACAAGTTACAAGTTACCAGGCTTAAAATAATCGTACATTCTTTGGTTTCAAGTTGTAACAAATGAAGTCGAAAAGTTCCATGATATTTCAGTCACATTTTCTGACTATCATGTACTATGTATAAATGTATGGTTTGGGTTTTGGGCATTTCAAATTTGCACTGTGAATTGTAAATTGTCATTCAGGTCATTTTGGCTGCGGTGAAAGAGCCCATCATCGATGATATTATGTCACATAAGGAATGAGGAGACCTGAATGCAGTGCAGTGTCTGTTTGTGTGTGTGTGTGTGTGTATTTAGTATTTAGTAGTTACATAAAAACGTTATTGTGTCATCGCATTTACTAACAGGCTTAGGAATTAGGAATCACTAAAAAGGCGAGACATTAGAAACTAATCACATTACTAGTAATTAAATTGTAAAACTTGCTTTTATTCAATTATGGAATACAATCCTTTCAACATGAATCCTTACATCTTGGATTTTGGATGCTGGAGCATGTTTTTCATGAGAGGTTTCGCCTTTCATAATTTTCCCTGTCAGTGAATTATTATGGGAAAGTGTATTTATAATTTATAATCTTCTCCATTTCTTTTATGTTTTGTCAATTGTTAACTTGCCATAAATAAATTTTTATGTGGTTTTTATCAAAAAATCAAAAGATGCATACCAGTTTTTTGTATGAATTTGATATTTGATGCAGTTTCAAAATGAAATTAGTGCACATTTATTTTTGAAACATTAAAAAAAAGGATTCGCTTCGATGTTTTTTTACAACAATATTTATGTAACGTTTTGTATCTAAAAATTATTTGATGATGGATAAAATAAATTGTGTAAAGGGTAAGGGTGTGAGGTTTTGAATCACGGTTGGAATTAAAAAGTGAAAAGGGCAGTATTATTAGTAAAATGAAAATAGGGATGTCATGCTCATGGCTCATGGCAAAGGGAGAAAAAGGTACAAAACTGATTATTTGTTGTAAAATACAGATGTACAATGTACAATAAATTGTATTTGGTTTGTAACATATTTCTTTTTCTCGCCTGTTAGGCTAACAAGAATCTAGAAGCTAGAATCTAGGATCTAGAATCTAGCCATGTCCAATGTCCAATCTAGAATCCAGAATCTATATAATGAGGTAGGAAGAGAGTCGGTGACCAGTGACCATAAATCTATCGGTACGAGTATCTGTATTAGGATGGTTCAATTTATGTATTATATTGTATTTTGTGTATTGTAGAAACAGAAACAGAAGCTTGATATAAATGAATATATCTATATGGTTACTTTGCTCCACAGTCCTTTTCGTGTCCGTTCTCGTACTCGTACTCGTATTGGAGTTGGAGTTAATAATGTACACGGTAGAAAGTACAAGACACATGGTGAAGACATATTTTTCCATGCGAATCTCCAAGGAATTGGACGTCAATCGAATCGGAGAAAAAATTGCTACCTTCACACTGCATACTGTACAGTGTACACGTATTACGTATACGTTTTTTTATTTATTTGTAAAAAATATTACGTTGCTTCTATCTATCTTCCATCTAGATTCTAGATTCTAGATTTTTATTAACCTCGTATTCCTGAATATGGAACAGAACATGGAGAATGGAGAATGGAGGTGGATATACAGATACAAATTCATACTACATACTACATTGAAGCTTCAAGCAGGGTGGATTTTGTCTTTCTTTTCTGTCTTTCGTTCTATGCTTTCCACTCCGTTCTTCCATATTCCATACTCCATATTCCAGGAGAGAGGAAAGGCTTACAACTTGTACAAAAGTACACATGGATTCTGCCTCTTCAAGAGATTCTGGTTTGGGGTTTTGGGGTTTGTGGTTTCCCTTTTTTCCTCTTCAACTCTGGATTTTCTCTCAGACTTTGACTCTCTTCTTCCTCCTCTTCCACCTCTACCTCCTCTTCTGTCTATGTGTATTAATAAAAGCGAATAAAAAGTTTGGAGAAAGTAAGTAAGTAAGCCTCTCTCAGGGATTTCCATATATGAGCTTCTGCTTACTCGTAGAAACCAGAAACACAGAAACATAGGAACTGGGAACAGTCTACATCCGTTTGGTGCATTATATATTATATTATATCCGTACACAGTACACAGTTACATGTAGAAAGTAATGCCTATAATTATACAACATACGATATGGTATATGCTACACGGTATATTATTATTCTGTAAGAAAATCGGATGAAGAACATGGACCATGCAAAAAATAATTCAATTTGAAGGATGCTTTTTTCTGGAAAAGTGCATAGGTTCATCAGATTTTAGAATTATGTAGAATTATCTGCATGACCTGTATTTTTTCAAAACTTTCTAAAAATTATCCAACTTATTCAATTAACTCTAGATTAGCGTTTTTTTTACAACTTTGAACATATGATATAATCTAGAATCTAGATTCTGGATAAAAAAAAAAGATTTTGCGTCCATATTACATGGAGTATGAAGTATTTAATTGTTGTTTTTTTGTTGAGATCCACTTTAAAAATGTTAAAAGTTTTTATTTTTGGATCAATTTGCTGTGAAGGAGTTGTTTCTACATACAAAAGTGTAGATATAAATTTAGCATAGATGACACTCTACTCTCCAATCAGGCGATGGACTTGTGAATCGAAACATGATGTAGCATTGATTTTGATTTCCAAATTTTGAACCACAAGTTTTCAAACACTCAACTTAAAATTGCATGCCGATTGAACCATGATTTTCTAAAAAAAAGATCCAGTTTAGTCTTCTTGTAACAAATAAGTGAAAAAAATTCAAAGGCGTTAGATCTTTCGATTTTCTTGGTGATCCTCGTGAACTGGAGTTTGTGTAAATTAAACTTGTAGAGAATCACTTGAGCTTGAGCGTTCAGAAAGGTCAGAGGTGAGATTTACCCAATACACAATCGACGAGAGAACTCTCTTGGCATACAAAACTACTTTATTGACGTAAACATGTCTCTATTCGTATACTGTCTAGTGTATACTGTATGCACATGATTTTTTTCTATCTTAGAGCTTGTGCATTTTGTAGGGAAAAATGAATCAAAATGCCCGGACTTTTTTCAAGTTTTTAAGCTTCTATACATTTTACTTGTACGTAAATTTTTGACTCAATCTCCAAGGCGAAATTGGAATTTACTACTCCGTTGTTATCGTCTCGATTAATCGAGTTAGTTTGCTGTTCCACAACAGATCAGTAGTGGATGGTGTGCTTACATCTTGGATGCTTCGGCAATATTAGATGCATAGAACATACAAGTGCAAGCATGAAAATCAGACGAGTTGACACACTTTTTATATTTACATTTGCTCATGATCCTTTTTATTCCTTTCTCCTTACGGCTATGAACAGGGCTTTTTTACCCGCTATTCATCAGTCACTGTCTATGAATTATGAACATTTAAAAACATAAATAAAACCATGATGTAATTTTGGAATCAATTTATTGATGTTTAAACATGTTGATGTATTGTTTCTTTGCAGGGGATTCGGTAAACAAGGGTACCAGTGTCAAATTTGCAGTTTCGTTGTTCATAAACGCTGCCATGAATTTGTATCGTTTACTTGCCCCGGGGCAGATAAAGGAGCGGATTCAGATGTAAGTTTGAATGATATTCTATCCATGTTTTTGTCTAAAGTCTAGATTCTAGATACATTGAAGAAAAAAAATGTTTTCCAAAAGTACTCTTGTATTTTATTGTGTATATTTTGCATGTTGCATGTGCATTGTGCAAAGTGAACCTGGGTGTCAAATGTAGAATGCAAAAAGTCTTTGTCTTTATCAATGAGAGGCGTTAATTAAAATTCAGAAATGATACGATGAATCCATGTTGCTTTGTGTCTAACCAGACATCACCACTGCCAAATTTTCTTGTTAGCGTCTGCTATTTCTGAAATCTGAATCATAAGTTTAATGTTCTGGTGAAAAAAGAGATTTTACATCTGTACATATGAGTTTGGTTTAAAGTTTGTATCAAATTTATTCCAGAATAAAAATGATATCGACTGTCGACAGATATGATTTTCCAAGATCAGTTGCTTGACTGTTTGACCATTTGATGTTGAGTTGGAAAAAATACATCAAATACTTTGATTGTTTTGTACAATTAAACATTTCGCTGAAATTTCGTAGGAGAGTTTTCTTTTAAAAATTTTGATTTTCCCCCCGACTGAATCAATGTTATTTTACTGAGGTCCAAGTCTCATCATATTTGTGCAGGTTTATCAGTAGTTTGCTTTTGTTTGTCGTCATCAGAGGAATCTATAAATATGTTAGATTCTGTTCGAACATCATGCTAAACAAATATGACGTTGTTGGAATGACATGTGCCTAACATGTCCTGTTTTTATGCATACGTCCTACGTACAGATTCACAAAGTCCGGCTTCGTAAGCCTAATCCTTCAAAGGACGAAGGGTTTTTCGATCAATAGATCAGTTTTTAGCAAAGATCAATAGCAAACAAAACATTTAAATTCCTTTTGACATTAAAATTTTAGTACACTTTCCTACACGTGCATGATTATGATTGTACATTGTACAGTCGACGTTGTATTTTCCTTGGAATCCCGTTTGATTCCATGGCAGTTCTATTTTTCTACTATATCAGTATATATTTAAATTTCTATGAAATATTAAATTTCAAGCTATACAGTAATTCTCTTTATTATTATTATTATTATTATTATTATTGCCATTTGCTTTTGTTATTACATTTATTTGGGAGGCAAACCAAACAAAGAAGTGTAGGCAAAGAAGATAATCCAGCTCTACAACATTTTCTATAATGGAAAATGAAGAGGAAATAGATAAAACATCAAAGATTTTATTTTTAATAACTGAAAGTTATGCTTAAAATTCTATTATATCTAACTCCCTGAAAGCTGAAATGCAAAGGTGGACGGACTGTACAGTGTACAGGTGTACACGCTCAGAGTGGGACTGGATTTGTTATTGTTGTGTAGCATGTAATAATGAAAAGTACCTTTTGTTGAGAATTGGTAATTGGTAATATCCTTTTATTTGAGGCTTATTAGGGATTTATTTAGTAAAATACGGTAGATTAAATTTATTTTAATACACATAAAGTCATCAGTTCTATTCAGAAAACTAATTCAAAGGTATGGCAAAAAATATCAAATTAGTGATTAGGGATTAGACTACGAACTACAAATGTATTATGAGTGGATTGAAGATTTTAAATCTTGTGAAAATTCATATCAATTTAGATTCAATTTTGCAAACACCTGAGTAATGAGTAAGATCAAAGAATTCCTACGTGATGAAATGTACATTAAAGAATATGCATAATGAATAATGGATCTTGTATCTGGTTCCTGTTGCCTGGATACTTTAGCAAAACCGCCTTCATATCTCCAGAGCAGTTCTTGTGATGAGGGTTTGCTTCTCTCCTCATGTTTATTTTTATCCGGAAGCTTTTAAGGAGGAAAATCTTTTAAGTGTGAGCATTGAGCATTCTGTTGATTTTTGATGAGAGGATACATAAAACATAAAAATGAATAAGAATAACAAAAATTGAGTGCACACAAATGGTGGTGAAATAATCCGGGAGGAAAGATGAAAATTGAAAAAATAATGCACATTGGACATTTGAACATTTGAGAATTTGAAAATGTCGAATAAAAATGGAAAACGGAATGCAGAATACAACATAAAATTTAAAGAAAAGGAGATAAAAGCAATTCCCAATTTCAAGTCTTTTAGTCTACATTCTACAGGCATATTTTGAAAGAAAAGAAGAGATAGAAAAAAAAATTCTGAATGTTTTCGATTTTTAGGAACGCATGACCGTGTCTTCACTTGAACAGTACAGTACGATTCGAGTACAGTTTCTAGTGTAGAAAGTAGAAATATTAACACATGCTATGATAATAATAATAATAAAACCGCCTGTTCACAAAATTTCCTTCGGCTCTGGAGTCTGCAGTAAATATAAAGGAACTTTGAGAATTCAACTACAGAATTTACAAATAAAACTTCATGAATATTTTTAAGCATGTAGAATCTAGAATGCAGAATGTAGAACATTTTACATTTTACATGTGTAATAAACATGGAAAATTTATTTCCATTCTAAAGGTGAGGATATTTGGTCACGTACGATACAATTGGAGTTAGACTTAGAGTTGGCGCTGAAGCTTCCATTTGAGAAGGAGTTTGAATACAAAAGTAGATAATGTATATAATATACACATATCGTTTTTCTCCTGTTCAGGTAGGCTTTTTTTCTTGTAATATTCACATTGAAATTCTTAGATTGTAGGTTGACTTGATCTTTTTCTTTTTATCATTCAGCTTTCTCTTTTCTCTCCCTTTTTACCACACACTACATACAACTGGGACTATGAAACATTTCCTTTACAGTTTTTTCTTTCTCTTCTATCTTCTACAGATAGTCTCGCTTTGAGATAGAATAATATTTCTCTAGAATCTACAATCTACAATACTGTATGTAGTTTGTAGGTGGTACGTGAACGTTCAGTATTTTGAGGTTGGATACATTTTTATTTCAAAGTTCGAGGCTAACGTAAATTGGTTTTGTACATTGTCCATTTTGTTCTACCTGTATGCTGTATGCAGAATGTGCCATGTACAAAGAGAGGAGGAGATGTAACATGTAGAATGTAGATTTTAGATTGCGATTTGGTGCAATGGTTAAAATGTCCTGAACGATGTGACGGTTCTTTTACATTGCTTCACATTATTCTGGGTTCTAGATTTTAGATTCTGGATGAAATGAGAAAGTGATAGGAAGATAAAAGAGACAGGGAAATAAAGTGTTTATGTATCCTATATCGTATTTCTACATTTTACACTTATAGCTAGACCTGGAGAGATATGCAATGTGTAATATGGATGCATGGATGGATGCATGCCGTGGTTTCCATCTCCTCTCTAGGATTCTAGGATCCTAGAGATCCTCGTGTAGTTGACTAACGGTGGACATAGACAATGGGGAATTCATAAATTATTCCTGCATAAAGTGCTAATCAGTGTCAACTATAAAAAAAGAGGATGATCTACTGTAGACTGTAGGTGTTTCCCTACATTCTACAATCTACAGTTTACAGTTGAGCGTGCGACAGTAAATGTAGAAAGTGGGATGTAGTGTGGTGTGGTCCATGTGAGTAAAATGTCCTCTGAGGCTATATTCTGAATTCTGAATCCAAGGGAAGTGTGTATTGTGTATAATTCACTAGAGTATTTCTCATGTACTTGGATGTTGGACGGTGGACGGACTAGGCTGAGCTATCAATCTTCATAAGGTTGATTCTCATGTACTTGTGGTCTAGGACAAGTTTTTACTCTAATTTATGAATAGTTAAGGGTTTTTCCTGTAGAACGTAGAACGTAGACTGTAGACTATGGAATACAGACTACAGACTATTGTAAATCCTATATCCTATATCACTCAAAGGACCATAGAATTCTAATAGCAATGTAATTGAATATCTAACAAGTATTTTTGTATATGTGAGGCTGTAAAAGACAGTAATTTATCCAATACATTTCTCATGGTATTAATTTTATTAAAGAGGTGATTTTACTCGTAGTAATAATAGATGAGCTTTGAGCTTTCAAATTAGTATGTAGTATGGCCGGTAAACGGTAGACGGTAACTCATTCGGGTGTAAAATTTCGAATTATCTATTCATAATTCACAACTCTTAATGATTTCAGATTTCACAAGTTCTCCGGCAAGTAATATTTATCAATGAATATTTTGTGTGCTAGTGTATTTGCATGTTTGCACTCTTGTTTTTCATAGTAGATTTCTGCTGTCTTATTGACATATTGAAAGATTGAAATATTTCATTCAAAATTTTCATGAAACCACAACTTCACTAGACATAGGACGACAATGCTGATGTTTATGATTGTGGTAGAGATAATAATAAAAAGGATTCTGTTGTGTTGTATTTGGAACTGTGGTTTTTGTGAATCATTTGCATGGGAATTTTCCATTGGGAAATTAAAAATACAGCATGTTCTTTGAGTGAAAGCAAATGGAAGAAATGAAATATAAAAAAGGTACATTTTTTTTCTCGTCAAAGGAAACGTTTCTAATGCTTCCCCTGTGACTTTTGTAATGTGTTGTACATAAATGTATGAGTACGCCTGTTATTTTATGTTTGTCCTGGAAACTCTAGTTCCAACCTCCAACCTTTCAGTATTCATCCAATTATGTATTCTGTAAATATCATATAATGTCGTATTCGTAGCTATCCACAGTCTAAATCAAAATCCACATATGCTCTTGTACTTGATATGGATTTGCAACCCGTTTTTTTGTTGTAGAAAAAAATGAACAAATTGAAAAGGTATATATTTATGCTTCAAAAGTTGAAGTAAATTGTCCGTAAAGCATGTTGTAATGTTGTATGTTGTAGATTTTATGTTGTTCAGTAGTGTATGTAAAAGAAGTAAAATGAAACACCCACAAAACATGTAATATGTAACGTATTGTAATTTGTAATGTAATTTGATTTTTGATTTCCTTTCCCCATCCACCATGGATTTTGACCTCCTTCTGTGACAAAATGTATTACTACTACCCTTTTGGACTCGCTTCTGCAAACTTGAATGGAAATGGGACATTTGTTGTTGGGGACAATGACTAATGCAGGACTCGAGGACAAAACATAAATTTAAGTCATCCACCTTTGCAAGCCCTACGTTCTGTGATCACTGCGGATCGCTTCTCTATGGTACGAAACTGATTTATTTTTGAAAATTGAATACAACAAACCATAATTAATAAAGAATATGCACAACATATAAGATAGAACAGGGACAAAATACAGTAGTAATCAAGACATAATTTTTCTTTTCTTTTGTAGGTGTTATACATCAAGGGATGAAATGCGTCTGTGAGTACAAATTTTGTTCAGAATTCTCATTTCTCATGTGCTTCTGCTCTCTTTCTGCTTCTGTTTCTGTCTCGGTCAAGCTGTGTTTTTCTCTATTTATTTATTGCATGTTTGCTTTCTATGTATCTACTTTAACCCATATTTTCATTCATGTACGGAATTATGGATTATCCATATCAGCATTGTCAACATTCAGCATTCAGCTGATCAAGGGTATTTTATAAATTAGGATCTTGTCATAATTCATATTATATATATACCTTGAAAAAAATACACAAATAGAAATTACGCGTTTTCTTCCAATAATATAATAATGTGAAAGTACCAGAGAAAGCTGGTGCCTGGTTACTGGTGACTGGTGACTTTGCCTCCTTGGCAGTTTAATGCTCATTATTATCTCACGCTTGAGCAGCACTATTCCCTTATTCCATAATTATATATAATTATAATGCTATACCGGATTTATTCTGTCCGGACTCCAGACTCCGGAGTCACTCTTACTTTTTTTAATTTTATTTACTATTACTATTTACAAATGGAAAGGTAAAGCTTGTAAAGTTGTTTTCATTATAATTGTTTGTTTTTGATTATCATATTACGCAACAAATAAATGAAAATGTACAGTGATTGTTGTTTGCTGAATCCCAGAAAAGCAGTGAAAGTGTAAAAAGGAGGTTTTAGCCCGTGTTTTATTTTATCATAGATTCTGATCGTCCAGTAGCCAGTATCCAGTGTTTCATGCAGTGAAATATCTACCATCTATGTACATTGCTGAGGTAGTGAAAAATAGATGGCTTTATTTGTTATCATCAAGATACAGATACAGATACAGATAAGCCCTTTAAATGAGCGAGTTGTTGAGCTTGGAGAGGAACATGGCGGGAAACTTGTTGAGACGAGGGACATTACAAAAAAGTAGGTCGTGCTACATACTCAATACTAACACACTATATAGTACATGATACACGCTTCATATTGTAAACTTTCCTCCACGAACCAACTCAAGACTGAAGACGCATGAATTTACAAGCCATGTACAATGTACAGTGTACAAATACAAAAAGAAAAGCGACTCTTGTCCAAAACTTGCATTCACTTCATACGTATTTCCCTGAAGACGAGTAAAACGGCACAAAAGAAAACGTGCTACAGCTTAAATGTAGACCCTAGAAACTGGAAACTGGAAACCAGACACTACACACTAGACACTAGATAGAGAGAAAATTCAATTGAAAAATTGAACATGTTATCGCCAAGAGTTGAAGATGCCAAGTTTCTCATACATATGGTTCCTCCTCATGTGTTGAGTGTCGAGTATGGATTGTGGAGTGTTGAGCTGGAAGCTTTTATACACAAGAACATTGTACATTGTACATCCTCGACACTCGACGCTGGATGCTGGATGCTGGCGATCTTCTTTTGACTTGGCAGAGTGAAGGGAAAACAAAAAGAGAGAAAGTGGAGGATGTAGCCTAGCCTCCAGCCTAGTTCTAGCGGTAGTGGTAGTTGTGTATTTCAATGCTTGCGATTCTAGAATCTAGGTTCTAGATTCTAGTAATGGATTAGTTTTCCTTGTCTCTCAGTATATCAACTCTTTTTACTTTTTTACAAGCTCCTTTTCCTTCTTCTTTATCATATGTATTACATTTATCTCGCCACAATTGACAATATGAAGCTTCCGTCGTTGTGGAATTCTAAAAATATTGGAGAAAGATCAGAATATGCCGTTTATTTTCCTAACGTTCTTTTATGCAAGTAAATATTTCATGTCACTTTTAGTACTACCGGGAAAAGTAAGCAAAAAAAGCAAAGGTGACGTGGAAATGTGGTAAATTAGCAAGTGAAAGTCTTTAAAATTTGAATTTGAATTACAGATTTTTTTTTAAATTTTAGCCTTAATTTAAAACTTGAGTGTGAAAAAGTGACAGTGTTTCTTTCTTGACACTATTAATTTCCTAGCTCTTTTTCTTTAGTTTCTATTCAACTAATTCCAGTGAAGAGGTTTTTTTATTTAAAATCAAAAATCCAAGTCACTTCCATGATTGATGACAAGGGTTCTAGATTCTAGGTGAATCAATTAAGTTACTTTTGATATGTCACACGTCATTTGGATATATTTGACATGCTACTTGTAATGGATTTACTATGCACAACTTGAAACTCCAAAGTCGACGCTCGAGGCTCGAGGGATGATGATGAGACGTGTTGCTCAAGGTTTTGATTTTGAGGATGTAGAAAGTGTTGAAAAGTTAGAGGAAGAGAGGGAGAGGACTTTATGATAATGGTAATGAGGAGGACAAGTTGCACGCTGCATTGATGTGGCGAATTCATTAGGACATGCAACGCTCCGGCAACTGGCAGCGCCATGACAGTTGACATGTTCTGGCTGTGTCCTGCTGTTCTCTGTCATTATCTTGAGGAGAAAGAACAAGACATGTTTTTATCTCAAGCTCGCGGTCAATTATACTTCATTATTTCTAATCCTCCTCCAGCATCACTTTGAAATATCTCATGTCTATACGCTATACACTATAGATTTATGTATGCCATTCTTGAATCTAGAATCTACAAATATGCATATTGTACAATATTATATATTATTATTATAGGGAAAGTACTCGTATAGATATGGACGTAGGCGTATATTTTCTGGACTGTTCTTATCTGTTTTATAGTGTGTGACAAGGTAAAAGGTTGATACTTGATGCTTTATACTTTATACTGTGCATTGTACATTATACACATTGTACTTTATGGATATAAACTGAATATAACAGTAGTTTCATAGGTAATCTAGAATCTAGTATCTAGAATCTAGATTTTGATATCCCAATGTGTTGTGGATTGTGTGGATCTGTAGCCCGTAGATCGTAGACTCTACACAAGTATCAACTCATTCTCTGTCTCTGTCCGTCCGTCCACACAGTTGATAGTTGATGTAATGGACTATGACATGACATGCTGGGTTGAGATATCAGAGCTGAAGACTCACAAACTCCCAACTCACAACTAACTCACAAGTTTCTCTCCATTCTCCATTCTTGTTTTCTCCTCACTACTCTTTACTCTTCTGTTTCCTCGTGTCCCGTCAACTCCGCCTTTGTTTTGTCAATACACATTACAGAAACTTTCACTACTACTTCTACTTATACTACATACTACTTCATTCTGCTACCTCCAATGTCTAATGTCTAATGGTATTCGGTAGTCATATTACAATAGTTTTCCGCTATTTACTACACAGACATTTTCACATTTTCACGAGCAACACACATTATTACAAAGGAAATGCGTCATGCCTGATGTGTTCAAATTATGTGTGTAATGACTGGTGCATACTCTAGATTCTAGATTCTAGATTCTAGACACTAGAAAGTAGAAACTAGGCATACATGCCAGGTCTATTCTGTTCTGTTCTATAGGGATGTTTTATAAATATGTACATGTATTCAATTTCTTATGGCAAAATACGCGGGATGGCTCAAAACTTTTTTCATGCTGAGTATCAATTCAAAATCATAATACATGTAATCAAATGGAACTAATTTTTAATTATTTAATTGTCAGCAATTAACAAAAAAGTTATAACTTTGTTAAGTATAACAATTATCAGTGGTACAAATACTTAATTTTGATGTATGGCTTTTATAATAA
>JAQGBH010005799.1:0-13622 GCA_034698265.1 Sminthurinus aureus | reverse complement strand
AAGTTATCATAAAACATGCTACACTCTACGTTCTACATGTGTAAAATATAGAATAGAATGAAATGGACAATGTAGAGTGTAGAGAAGTTTATCCATATTAAACAATAAAAATATTGATCATTGGCAAAATTGGTGCAAAAATACGAGTTACTTTCAACTTGTACGTAGTACGTACAGTGGAACCAGTAAAAAGAAAGAAAACGTTCATTTCCTTTGCTTTTGATTCTGTTTTCATATCTTTTCCTCTCACCGCATTGCCTTGACGAGCAATGAGCATGCATAATGCATAATGCATAACACAAGTATATTATATATTTGGCTCTTGGCTATCTGCAACCACCAGCATTTACGGCATACAAGTAAGTGCTCAAAAACTAGCCTTCGCTTACTTTGTTAACAGTTTTATCCTCACTGGATTTCATGTACGTTTTTTAGTTAGGACAACCATTGCAATAAATTTTGTTGTGTAGTAGTTCATGTACTCATGTTTGTGTTTACTTTTCGTGTGTTATATCCACACTCCACAATCCACACAATCCTCAGAGGAACCTTGGCATAAAAGATAGCGCAATCCCAATTAGTGATTAGTGATTATTATTAATAAGACTGGTCAACATATTACTCAAATCGCAAAATGAACTTGAAATATTCATCATGCGACCACCTTGTAATAAGTCAAACCTGGAACTACACATTCCATATGTCATATGAGCTCATGAAACGATTCCTAAGACATAAGACACTATTAGCTAAGTCCTCAACTAAGCAAAGGTTCACATTTTCCCCTCAGACGAGTAAGAAGGTTTGACTAAAGAAGTTCTGGACAACATATTTCCTCCGGTGTACAAAATTGAATCACTCTTCAAGCTTTATCATGTCTCAACGAGAAATGGTACAGTTGGAACCAACCACAAGTTCAACAGGGCAAAAACTCATTCAAAGAAATGAGAGTCCACAAAATGCTACAGATTTGAATGATCCTTTACCAGAATCAGAATCAGAATCAAGATCAACTGCCCCCAGAAAAGAAAATTGGGGATGGAGCAGCGAAAGTTCGATGATCAAGTCACTCCATTACTTTCTCACCAAAGAAACCTTTTCAATGGCAGTCAACATATTTAAATTCGGTGCTTTTATCAAATGTGTCCCGTTTGAACTGGAGTTTAAAACTGCTGGCAGTTTGAGAGTGCGACCATTTGAGAAAAAATGGCAGTGGGCTCTTTGGCACATCGTCACTTGGATCATCTTTGCTGCAGTAGCATTTGAATACATCAGTTTTGGGTTTCTCTGGCAAACTACGAGTTTCGGGAAGGAAATGGCTTTTCACATTCTCTATCTTGTTGTATCTGCTTGGATCTTGGTTTACTGCCTTTCACTCTATCGAAATCCATGGGCATGTATTGCGATGCTCAATCATCACGATGAAATCATGAAGAACTCGACAAGTAATTTACACAGATTTTACGCCACTGTTATTTGAATTTGTATATTTTAATCAGAGTATACGAAAACACAGTGGTTTTCATTTTCACCTGGGTTTTCGGGGTTTTCGTATCATATGTATTGCCAGTAGAAAAACCCATATCCCCACAACTTAGACAATTTTTGATATCATTTTTATTTTTATTTTTCTTCAAGGACTTGGGCTGAGTCGGAAACACTGGGCATCGCATCCTTTCGTCATCTTGTCAGTTTACTATTTGGCATGGGCGTTCATATTATTTGATCTTGTGGTGGTCGTCTTCTACTTGAGGAATCCGGAGCGATCTCAATACATTTACTCTGCATTTCCATCGTCATGGAAACAAGATGGCTGGGTTTTGTATGCAATTTGTGCTGTCGTTGAATACTTCTGGATGTGCTGCGGAAGTTCTCTTCTTTGTCTCTTTCTTTGCTTTTGGTGCGCTGGCATCTACACTTTCAACGGAAGTCTCAACCAACTTCGGTATTTTTCCACTTGTACTTTGTGTTAATACCAAAATTTAAATTGTACACATTTTTGAGGTTCTCAAAACTCATTTGTCTATACTTTTTGATGTTGTAGAGCGCAGGAAAAACTCAATGAGACGACGATTGAATCCTACCTTTTTCTTCAGTTGTTTTGCGTCTCCTTCAATAATTTTAACGCCGGTCTATTTTGCACAGGCTTCTGTTTTGTTCTGGTTGCTACACCTGTGCTCTTCATCTATTTGTCCCTGACGACCTTTGACTTACTCAGCATTTTTGTTTACTTGGCGTTCCCTGTCTTTGCTTTGATCACAATTGGCCTCATTGTTCTGTTTCTACCTCAAGATTCTAAAGTCCAAATTAAATCTGTCGATGTAGTAGATCACTTCACTCACCTTCCAATTGGAGCCAGATCTCAAAGTCAGACTTCTAATTTTATGAATCTTTCTCACTTGACTGACGCAGAACGAAGAGGATATTTGAGACGACGAGCAGAAGCATTTCGTCGGCTCCGTATTGAAATTTCGTTCTTTGGAGCTTTTGCTCTGGACACTTCAGCTGTGATGATGGAGCAAATCATCAACAATATACTTCTTCTTCTTTCCCTTTAAAATCATGTTCAAAACCAGCTCAAACATGGTCAACATTTAAACAATCACGTTTTGTTAGTCACACACGCAGGTCTTACAAAATTCATATGATGAGCTCTTGAGATTTATAATTTAAAATTCAAGCTCTTTAAAACTGTAGAAAATCTAGAAAAAGTAAGAGAAATCAGGGAAATCTTCTGTGTCAGTTTTCCTATTTTGCTTTCCTTTGATTCTTCTTGCTTTCTCTGCTCGTGTTTATGTATCTTTGCCAGTGCTAGTGTTGGGTGTCATCAAATTCTCATAATCGGATTAGTTTGCCATTGAATTAACTCAAGTCTCAAGTCTCACGGCTAGAGTATCAAGACTCAGGTTCTACGTACACAAATTATAAATACAAACATCTAGAAATAAATAATACAAACTAGTCCATCCAATTAAAACCATTTAAACTCCCCGTAAATAAATAAACCCGAAGTCTCATTCGCCTTTAAATCCCAGAGTCGGAGAGAGAGATTATTATGCTTGCTTTTATTTAATTGCATCGGACGTATCATCATCACCAGCATTATCATGCGTATCTTCTCAAGTCTCAAGGAATGAAACAGAGTGTGTGGAATATTTGAATGAGGAGCAGCCAGTGGCAGAAATGTAATGGACAATGTACAATGTACAATGCACAATGTAAAATGTATAATGGGATGGAATGGATTGAATTGGATTAGATAAGAATTCACGTCATTTAATTACACATACCATTCCAAATTCTCTCGCTCTGTCTCCTCTTTTCTCCAGTCTTCAGTGCATTGTCATTGTATTTTGTAATGTTCCAGTTTGAATTCTGTTGGAGTCTATTGTAGTCTACAAAATTTGTATCTAAACTCTAGATTCTAGATTCTACATTCTAAATGCCTTGGAGTAAAACCTTAGGGTAAATAATGCATTTCCTCATTTTCTCGCTGACTATTCTCCAGTTCTGTGTTCTGTGTTGTGTGCAAAGGGTAAAGTGACAATTATAACTGACTTTGCATACTCTGTGCACGGCACACTTTACCATGTACAATTTACAGTATGAATTCAACTAGTTTCTGCTATTCAATTAAACATTCAAAGTCTACTCTGGGGATTAGGAAAACGGATTACGGGCTGGATTTTTTAGGACGCTGTTGTCACTGTAAAATGCCAAATGTACAGTGTAAAATGTACAAACTATAATGGTGAATAAATGGACCAGATGTACATACATATATGTACAACATACAAACTAATCCCTTTTAGTAATTCATTCTATTCTAATTTGGCTGTCTACTTTTGTTAAGAAAACTAAATATCTAGTAGATGCATCATTTAAGGTTTTATCCCGTTCAGCTTCACAGAAAATTACACTATTAATTATCTTTCATGGCTGTTTAAGAATGTTTTTTTTTGTTTATGCGTGTAAATAAAAATATTTCCATGGAATTGACAGAGCTTGTTAAAAATTTACTGATGATTTATGTTCGTTTACCTTGGAACTTGGAACTGGCTCAGTTGCATATTTTTTTCCATTATTTTATGAAATCAAATATGGGAAATGAGCAAAAAATACCTTAACAAAAGTCCAGCGTCTAGTGCAAAAGGTGCTGAAATTTTTTTTTGCAATTGAAAGAGTTGTCATATCTATTTTGTTACATGTATACTCTAAGGGCAAAGCTTTTTTTTCAATAAAAGAGGAGCAAAAAAGCATGTTTAAAATGTCTACAGTCTACAATATCTTTTAGCGTAGTATTTTAGTATACTGCAGTGTACAAAGGAAAATTTTCATCGGTCAGGGAAGTCTAGTTTCAAGTTTCAAGTGTCAAGTGTATAACAATGAAGAGATAATGGCCACTGATAATTTGCACTTGAAGCTCCAAGGTTTAATGTTCTAATGTATCTATGTGGTTTTGTATTTGGTGTACACTGTATAGATTACACATTACACACGGAGCTCATTGTCATTAAATACCGTTCTCACATTTTAATTGAGAGTTACCTTCTAGATCCTAGATCATAGATAAAAGTACAAATTAAAATACAAATTAAAAGTTACAGACATGTGTGGACTTTAGTGTGGAAAATGCACAATTGACAATGTAGACTGTAGATTCTAAATACATGTGACAAAAAAGTGTTACTCGTTTTCGTTTTTCATTATTCAGTATGCAGGAGTAAATGTTAAAAGTACTGAGGTTTTTTTAGATTTTTTATTGCACAAGTTTTGTGACAAAAGTCAAGTGATCGAGAAAAACAGTAAACCCTGTAAAAATGTCTCAAAACACTAGTTTTACCCTTGATAAAGGTGGTTCTAGACCTAGAAAAAGAACTAAAAACGGCTCTCAAAGCTCAGTGTCAAAAATTAGTGATCCAGCGGATCAACATGATCTTGACCTTAAAACAGAGACACTGGGTTTCAACTTAAAATGTTTCAAGAGATTTTGGACGATTCAAAAGCTACTTTTTGTAAAATTCGGATCTTTTTCTTCAGGCCTTTTCATCTTTATAGTTCTATGGAGTTTATTAGAAGAATATGTGATTTACCAAGTGGGTCTCGTCCCATCAAAATTTTATCAAGTTTTGGGTGACAAAGACGTTGATGAATTTCGGAAGGTGACACTCACGTCTCTAGGAATTATTGTTGGGATTGCTGCCGTAAGAAAAAAGATAAAAAATATCAGTATATCAATTATTGTGAATCATAATAATAATAATTATTATTATTATTTTGGTTATTTCTATTGTAAATAACAAAACGTTGATAAAAGTTCCTCTTTTCCTCTTGATTCTATAGATAAAAAGTGTTCGACAGTATTTATTAAAGCTGTTGACCGTGACCTGGAGGCAGATTTTATGTAGAGCACTACACAATGAATATTTGACTGATGTCACGTACTACCAGCTAAATGTTCTGGATAAAAAAATTGACAATCCAGATCAAAGGATGACTCAGGATGTGGATAAATTTACAGCTACATATTGTGAAATCCTGCCTCGTTTGATTGTTACTCCTTTTCTTCTGGCCTACTACACACGTCAAGGTTTTATGAGGTGAAGCATTTGCCTGTTTTCATTTCGATTGTCACTCTACTTTGGACGATGTAGAAAAACTGTCAATTCATAATTTTTATTTTTATTCTTCGTTTTTTTATGCGTGTAGCACTGGTTGGGAGGGACCGGTCAGTTGCTTTCTATTTTTTATTGTCGGGTAAGTTTTTCTTCGTATATCTATTATCTACTCAGCAGATTGTTTTTAACCTTTTAATATAATTACAATGGAAAGTACATGTTGTGTTATACTAATTTTAGAGCATTCTTTAATAAACTCCTGATGAATCCAGTTGTTCGCTTAGTAGCAGAACAAGAAAAATGTGAAGGAGACTTTAGGTAAAATTGTTAGATTTTTTTAATGAAATTCAATGCAGAAGATAGTCAATATTCAGAAGAAATTTAATAAACAATGATTAATTTTTTTGAATTTTTTTCAGGTTTGTTCACCTGAAAATTAGAGTTCATGCCGAGTCCCTCGCATTTCAAAATGCTTCTGAACTTGAAAGGGAAAAGGCTAACGATGCTTTGTCCGAGTTACTGAAAACTCAACGCCGACTGTACTTGCGACAGTTTTTCCTCAATGTTTCTACAAATTTATTTGATTATTTGGGAAGTATTCTGAGCTATCTAATTGTTGCCATCCCCATTTTCTCTGGAGCTTACGACGACTCAAGTCCAGCTGATATTTCATCTTTAATCAGCAAAGTAACACAAACAATCTAAAACTATGTTTAATGTTTACAAATAGATCTTTATATAAAAGCGGCCTTTTCATATGTATATTTCTGTAAATGAAGTTTGATTTGATATTTTCCTGGTATTTCTTTTATCTTTGGTTTCAATAGAATTCGTTTATTGTCATGTACTTGATATTTCAATTCAGTCAACTGGTAGACAGTTCTGTCCAAATCACTGAAGTTGCAGGTGTTACTCATCGGATTGCTCAACTACTCGGTCAGTATATTTTAGTAGTCTGAATATGATTACCATTTTGGAACAAATGATACGAATGATAAAAAGTACACAAAAAAGAGCAAAAGTCATAGAATAAAATATTTCATTTATTGTATTTTCAGAAAGAATCACGTTTCTTCAGTCGTTTTGGCAGCGGAAATTTTTAGTTCATCCTCAGGACTCTTTATCAACAGCCCATGACAATTTGGATCAATTTGAAAAGATGGTCCGGGAAAGAAAAAGTAATCAAGAGTCTCCCGAAATAACTAAACAAGAACAACCGCAGTCATCTGATCTAATCACTGCATGGACTTTGAATAAAGTTACATTTTCTGCACCTTTTAGGCCAAAGCTTCTTGTAAAAGGTTCATAGTTCATACCTTTTTGTATAGAATATTGCACAAAATTTCTGCTTTGCAAAACATTGGGGTTTTTTACGTAAAAGTGTGTTGCTGTAGATTTATCAATGACGATTTCTGCTGGAGAATCACTTCTTGTCGTCGGTGGAAGTTCAGCTGGAAAATCTAGTTTGCTCCGAATATTACGCGGTCTTTGGCCGTACTCAAGTGGTCAATTGACTCGGTAAAATAAACTACTTTCCGAGATATTAACATGAACAATTATTTATGTTTTTCCTCTAAACATTTCGTGACTAGAAATTGGAAATTAGAAATTAGATATGATTTAAATTTTGAACTATAAAATCTAGACTCTATCCACCAGGACCTCAAGGAGTTTACTACGTTCCACAAAGTCCTTACTTGACATTTGGTACTTTAAGGGAACAAGTTAGTCACATCAATATAATCTACAGCCATTTTCATTATTTTGTTACTTTTAGACTAATTTTCATAAGCGACAGAATTTATTATCTTTTTGTTTTTCCAACCATTTTATTTTAGTTAGCCTTTCCTTGTAAAACTCATGACAATTCCAATAATGACGAGGAAGACAATCTTATACATAAATACTTTGAGATGCTGGATCTTACGCCGTTACTGGAAAGAGTTGGCGGTCTAGATGCTCAAGTTCCATTTAGTTTGTAAGTGTTCTGTGAATAACAAAATGTCAAATGTCTTTTTCAATGATACTTCAAGTTTCAAGTTTTAAGTTGAAGGAATTTTGTTAAGGGTTTATTTTTATTTTTAAAGTTTGACGACTTTTTTATGTGTTATATTATTATAATTTATCTAGATATGAAAGCTTATCTCCGGGTGAAGTACAAAGAATCTGTTTTATTCGAGTATTTCTGCATCGACCTATAATTGCAGTTTTTGACGAGGCGACAAGTGCCTTGTCTTTGCCCATGGAAGAAATCGTCTACAAAGAGTGTATCCGACTTGGCATCACAAGAGTAAGTGTTGGACATCGAGAGTCACTCAAAAAGTTCCATCATGTTCTTCTCACACTGGATTTGATGGGGGGTTGGACACTAGAAAAAATTCAAGATGAGAGCTCTCTACATGCTGCAAGTTTTGACAGTGGTGATGATGATAATGAGGATGGGACCTGGAGTAAAGAGAGTAGTGGTAGTTCAAAGAATCCATATTAAATTGTAAGTAGTGTAATACATTACAGTATACTGAATGCTCAATACTGAAAAATATATATGTGCTGATGTGCTGAATGTTACCATTAAAAATTTTCTACGTTTTACTTAATTTTTCAACTACCAACTACTGTGCATTTGAAATACTTTATTTGAGTCATTCAATATTCAATATTTTATCATAATTTGTTATTTGATGTTTTATTATTTCATTACTTATCAGAATATTAGCAACGGCAGAAAAATGTTGAGCACGTCATGGATTGTAAAAACTTACTCGAGAGTCAAGAGCTTTCACGTTAACGCGTTGCCTTAAAAGTGTCTCGAAACCATTCAATCATAAATCATAACGAATGCAACTATTATTGTTATTATATTATTTTTCTTAATTGGTGAGATCAAGACGTTATATGTGTACTGAATAAAAGTTTATTGAGAAAGTGTTATTGAATGAAGACGTCAATGAATTTCGGAAAATTATTGGACGGTGAAACACAAGCAGAATTTTTTGGATATATGGATTTATTACAATCATGAATTATTTCTTCCTGTAGACGACAACTTCAAGTTCCATGATGGCAAGTCAAACGGTTTTGTGGTGGGGAAGGCTGCTATATTGCTACATTTACCGACTTGTGTGATCCAAACTCCAAAGTAAACCACCTACATTCATTCACTTCATATTCCCGTTCTTTGTTTCACCGTTGTGTGCCTATTACGTTACGTTGTTATGTATTTCTTATTCTCTGTGTGTCTTATCTCCACATTCCATAACCCACACAGTTCTCAGAGGAACGTTGCTGTTAACTGTGAATAAATGATAGATCAATGCTGTTTACTTATTTAACTATTCTTTATTAATGAACGACAGCTATACTGGTTCATATATTTATTACACAAATCGCAAAATGAGCATAAGCTATTCACCATGCGATCACCTAGTAATAAGTCAAACCTGCAACTACACATGCTACATTTCATATGATACCAAGTACCAATTCCAAAAGACAATCATGTAACGAGTACAACAGGCGTCTGGTGTACGGTAACCTCATAAAAGTCATCAAGTAGCTTCAATGTCTTTCATATTTAATGGATTGTAAAACTTTACTCGAGAGTCAAGAAATTTCACCGTAGACTTTCACTTGCTTTGCTCACTGTGTGCACTGTTTATTGTATATGTTTGGAAGTGGCCGGAAAAATGTCTCGCATCCCCTAAATATTGAACACGAAGCATAACACAGTAAATATTTTCCCAATTGGTTGAATAAAGAGAGTGCAGAAACTTGGAATAGGGTCAATTCTACTGCAGACAAGAGCAACGTACGTGAACTTGGACAAGTTAGACAGAGGAACACAACGAAATTTCTTGGGTATTAGTTTAACCTCATGCCCCCTGAGCATATTGTATTTATTTAAAACTATAGCCGGTATAAAATAAAATTATTATTATTATTTTCTATGCTCAAAAATAATAAACAAGCATTTTCGCCGAAGCTATTTAAATAAAAAAAGTATTTTAAAGCAAATCTTCCTAAATTTTAGGAATATTCATTGGAAATGGTGGATTTTTATGAGTACACATTTTTGTGTAGTTCCGCAGAATGGCATTGATAAAAAGTACGCAAGAAAGTGTCATTAGGCGATTGTTGACAATCAACAATTACACATTTTTGTGTTGCCAGGCCACCAAACATAATTTATATATTCACATAAAGTGGTTATCAGGGGGCATGAGGTTAAGTGGTTGTTGCTTATAATTTATTAATTATTAACCTTTTAAGAGTTTTGATTTTTGATTTGATTTGAAGCTTTATTGTCAATATTTTCACCAAAAGGCTGCTGGTTTTCAGAAAAAGACATACAACAACATACATAAACATAAACCAACCAATAGAGGAATAAAATAATTATGGTGTTCGTTTTTTTACAAGATATTTAGATAAATAATATTTAAATTTCTCAACATCACAGTAAGTTTCAACAGCACTAGGTATATAGTTCCAAGAATTAGAGGCACGATATGCAAAGGAATTGTGATGTATTTTAGTGAGCAACAGACTGACATCAAATTTACATTTTGAATCAATAATTCTATTAGAATGCACAAATGAATTTTTAAGAGAAGAGGGAGCGTTTACATCAAAAAGGATCGTATATAAACATAGGATCATCGTGTACTTATCTACAATATGTAGTATATCAAATTTTTCAAGTTCACATTCGAGGTTTAAGAGGTAAATACCATTTTTTAAGGAAAGTATCGATAACTTTTTGAATAGGATCGAGCTTCACAAAGGCCCAAGCATGAATAGCATAATCACAAAGAGAAAAAACAATAGAAGTAAACACACATTTCATAGCTTTAAAAGAAAGATAGCGTTTACATCGAAGTAGCATATAACACCTCTGTGATATTTTTTTCACAACATAATTAACATGGCTGGTATATTTAAGTTTATCGTCGACGTAAATGCCGAAATATTAGAATTCACTTACAGTGTCAATACTATAGTTATCAACAATGTTGATGAGTAGCAGTAGGCAAAATGTAAAAATGCTGTGTGTGCGGAACGTGTCATGTGTGTGACGAACTTATCATTATGTTTTTCACGTGTCGTCTGTGATATGGGTATTATGCATATCACAGACGCTCTCGCTACATAGTTTTGTTGCTCTATTCGTCTTCTTCCCTTCTTAGCTGGTCAATGGATTATGCAAAAGAAGAGACGAAGACGGAGCAGTAGAAATAATTCACAATTAGAATCCCTTACCGACTAGACTCTAATTCAGAGCTAGCGGAAGGCAAAAACTACATAATTTCTCTTGAATTGTCTGGACCTGTTTCGTCAGCCATTCAGTCGTAAAAATAAATACTTTTCTGAGTCGCATTTGCCTGTACAAAAACAGCGACAAATCGGCTCCATCCTATATGTTATAATACATATTACACACAGTGAGCCACACTTATAAGGGACAAAATATCAATAATCAATAAACTATCAATCACCATTTGTAAAGGTTATACATACTACAAATCAGTTAAATATTCAAAAGTAAAAAGTACAGAAATCTCAATAAAAATAGCAAAATTATAAAACCAAATCTCTCTACAATCTACAGGTTCATTTCCAGAGTTTTTCATAGCATTTGCATCCAGTTTCCAGTAGTGTATGTGCATTGTAAAAAGTTCAAAACGCGAAACAAAAGTGCATACTACATACAATAATTCTCTCCCAAAAGTGAAAAGAACATACACAGTTTATGATGTATTTTAGCTGTGAAAAAGTACATATTACAAATAACGAAAAGTGATTTAATCCCAATAAATTGCCATCACATTTCGACATGTTGGTCTAACCACCACCGTCTCAACTCCTCATCTTTTCCAACGAGGGAGAACTGGACTATGGACTTTTGGAAAAATATCGGATCTGGATAAAAAACCTGTTTTATAAAAAACAGTAGGGGGGAAGTATTCTATAAGAATCCCCCCTCTTTTTGTAAGTAACGCTTTAAGCTTGTTACCCATTATCTACATAAAAAGTATAAAAACATTGGACTAGAAATCGACAATATTTCTAGCCGTCCACCTTTTATTACATTTTATCGGAGCCATTTTGGACAACATATTATGGTGTTGACATGGAGTCACACCCATTGCCATTTTGGAGTGGAAATCATCCACCAGGCGCCGCTGTATGTACATTGGAGTACATACACAGCCAACTCGTCGTGGATTAGATCATCACATCACCACGCCACCACAAAGGAAATTGCATCAGCACATTTCCACATAGAAAAATCAAGTTAGCAACCAGCAACTAGGACAACGTCCACAACTAAAACTCCCAACCCCACTTCTTCAAATAAAGTTGCGGAACACTCATGGATACGACAAAATTCATGGATAGACACAGCCGCAAATTATGAAACAGCGCCATGGAACGGCCCTGGAAAAAAATGGACAAAAACAACCCGTTCCACAATCCTAACAGTGGACATTGGACATCAATAATCAACATGATCATCAACTACAGCCTGCAGACATCAGAATCAACTATGATAAGTTTCTATTTAATATTTATTGATACTGGGAAGCCAGCATATTTATCAGATATAAAATGAGAAGATATTTGCAACAATGTTTTTAAGAAAGTTTCTGTCTCTCATAGAAGTGATATCTTCACAATTCACAGTGGGGACTATTGCATTAACATAAGTCTCTTCAATTATCAAACACAGCATTCTATCGCAATATGTAAACCACGATTCACAGCTTACTTGCTATGCCTTGGCTATATAGCATAACATCGCGTTGCTATATCCAAATGACGCAAAATCCAATCAAAAAACGTTTCAGAAATTGAATTGTCAACTAATGTAACACGGTACTAAGCTATATTGACAAGTGTATATCAAACAAACTGCGATAGAATACTGTGTTTGCGAATTTATGAGACGTTGCATGCAAATACAATAGTCCCCACTGTACAATTTGGAGAGTAAATAAAAATATCACTATAATAAATATTGTAAGCAAAATAATTATGGTGTTTTCTTTAATTCAAATGGAAGTGTAGAAATTTTAGTTTAGAGGTCTTTGTATAAACGGGAATCGTTTGCCGAAAGGTAACAGCAAAATTAAAACACAGATATTGGGACCCGCAAGAGAATCGGGGTTCTTGTCAGAAACACTACAAATGGTGCCTTGACTGTGGAAATTCATGCCTTTGGGGTTTAAACGTTCTTGTATTAATCAAAACGGGACAGTTGAACACAAATGATGATGCCCGTTCAAGCTAAAGATAACACGGGTAGTTATGTAGTTGCAAATTGATGTAGTTTCGAAATATGCATTCACTTGCTTCACTTAGCGCAATTTTTATTGGTGGATCAAGTTTGGACGGTGGTATTTTGTTTCTTCGAAGGGTTCATAGCAAAAACAGAACTGTGTACTAGATTTCTCAAAAATCTAGTACACTGTTTGTATACAGTGTACATATCTCCAAGATATACAAGGTCTATAGTATATAATACATAGAAAAGGCATAGGAAAAGATATAGAATAGAAAGAAGATAAAGGATAAAAATATTGTAGTAAATGGAATGCATAAAGCACCAATTTACTACACTTAAAATCTAGATAAAGTTCAAGTGTTTTTTGTGCACATTATTGATACATAATCGTGGTTTTTACTCCATAAAAAGTGCATCATTTTAATCCAAAAAATCCATCACAAATTACAAAATACACAACTTGTAGTATACTACATGGTGAGAATATTTCAGTAACTTTAGGCCACATTGAAAGTAATATTTGTTTATATGCTTCGACCATCAATTTCTTCATGGTGAGAACTGAGGGACATTCCTCATGTTGTGTAGTGTTTGTTAGTGATTTTTGTGAATTGTGATAATACAAACCTGTGAACATTCAAATGAATGAAAAGATATAAATATCCATGTCTGAAGGTTCTGAACCTGAACTTAATAGTGAAAAGTGAAGAAGAGTGAAC
>JAQGBH010005798.1:0-13622 GCA_034698265.1 Sminthurinus aureus | reverse complement strand
ACTTTCACGTAGCAATCTTAAAATATTTTTACGAATTTTTTATTTTGAAAACCACAGGTCTTGGAAAATGAAGCTCACATACATATGTATTGTGAGAGTGTATACAGCACAATGCATACATAGCATAGGTAGTCCAAGGAAACATTAGGTGAAAGTGAAAAAGGAAGGGGGATAATGGACGCAGAAAGGGAAAGCCAATAAGGACATTTCAAATGGAGAGAAAAATGGCCTTCGAATAGACAAACATGCTGTTATTAATATCATGATGGTGATAGTTTACCACTCTAGTTTACGAGTTACTGAAAGACAAAAATGAGTGGGTATAATTTAGAAAGGCTGTACTTTTGTATTGCTACTGATTTGCACGAAAATGGACAAAATGTTTTTGAGCAAAAAGATTATACCATTTTCTGTAAAATATTTCTGGATATTTAATAAGGACAAGTTTTTTTGTTTCTCCCCATCATCTGTCGTAGACAGACGACAGATTGCATGTTACATGCTAACCACATTTAATTATGAAATTCAATAACGAAAATTAAAATTACCCCCTTCAAGATGAATAATAATATGGCAGATGGTAAAATAAAGAGAATGAATGTTTAAACCCCAAAATTGTTGCTTTTGACTCCCATTTTTGTAAGTTTTCATACAGATTTTATTTCGAAATATTTGAATCTCCATGAAATCATCTCCTAAGATTTTACCTTTTATTTACCATATAATTTGTTGTGTCAGTATTTGTGTTGTCTATGTGTATTATTCCATGGCACATAGCTAAAAGTATAATATCTGCACACAACATATAATAATGTACATAATAAATAATAATATATATATTTAATATTTATACTAGATCTTATCAGCACACATTCGATATTCATTATCTTTAAATACAGATTACAGTAATGTTCATGTATCGTAATTGAATAACAACAATAATAATATACTTGTGTGTGTTATATTTTGCTTTATATTTCGTATTTTATATAGATATATAGTTTGTTTTTTCATATTTTCTTGCAAAATGTGTAATGTGTATATTATGCTATAAAGTATATTATTTACAAGGTCAACGTTTTAATGGTATGCACCAGTTTTTGTTCATAAAAACTATTTTTTTCGTTCGTTCATGTTTTCTCAAAATTATGTATTCGGATTCGGTATAGTTTTTAGTTTTTAGTTTTAAACTACAACGCTCTTGTACTCAACATTCAACAAACAAACGTTGCATTTATAATTGTAAATTTTCATGATAATAATAACTACAGTGACTATGATTCGTTATTCAGTAGCACAATAGTTTTTTATTGACTTATGTACGTGTTTTGTAACTTGCAATAGAAAAGAAAGCAGACAAAATGTTCAAATGAGTCAATTCAAGGAATGGAACTCTTCTTAATCGTTCATAATATGTGACTTATATATTTTGAAGAACTAATCAAAAGACATGTAAACTTTCAACATTGTATTATAATATGCTACAGTAAATCGTAGCATGGTAATACGTTTTGATACTTTCTCCCACATTCTGCACAACTTTCTCCTAGGTGTTATGAATTATTGTTTTAGCATATATATTACGCATACTACAATGTTTTTTTTCGGACGGTATGTATGCATTATGCATCTAAACTTCAACTATTGTGTTATGAGTAACAATACCTGCATTCAGTTTTTATCTTAGTCAGCAGTAAAATATACATTCTTTACAATACAATAATAATTAATAATATTTTTGATTACTCTTCACTCTTCAACCTGTTCACGCAAAACAACATTTTTTGTATTTCAAGTTAAAATATAAAATATAAAACCCTTACCATTGATTGGAGAGATGGTGCAAGTACAGCTAATTAGAAGGTGGGTTTTGTATTTTGTACGTCTTTAGCAACTTTGTATTAAGAATCGTGATAATTTTAAACCAGAGTTTATGCAAAAAAAATAGATGTCTAGGTGAATATATATATGTATGTAGTCTGCATATAGTTTTTCAGCCCCGTACTCCGTATACTCTAAACGTGTAAATGAGTTTGCAGTTCTACATTTTGCAGCCCTGTCTGTACTTTATCCGAAAAGTAATGACATGTCAAATCCTTTGAAAAGTGCAATGTAACTCACCCTGTGAGGCTTGTGATACAATAATATGGTTGATACTAAACTATATTGTATATTTTTGATTAATTTCATTGTAGAATTGGTCCTCATCATGCATGATATAATAATATGTAATATATGTATAATGTATGTATGACATGTAGGGTTAGAAAAAATAGGGATATACATATATGTACTGTTAACTTTTAATTTATTCAAAGTTAATGGATATGGATGAAAGAAATTTTTTAAAAACTACTACATTATTATTCATTTACTTGAAGGTACTTGTTTTGTGACTTGTGACGTGATCAATATGATAAAATACTACTTTGGAATTAATCGTTATACACACATAAAATTTGCTTACATTTAATCAAATTTTACTTAACTACATACGATACCATGTCTATTACAACTAATTACATAAGTCGTATTTTTTATACAGAACATTAATATAATATTATACATAGACATAACATGTTGTATCGTAATATGTAATATATATGGTATGGGTCGTTACATTGTATTTTGTATTGTAATAAAACGATGATGAACTCAATATTGTATACTCTAACTAATCATAATTTTATAAACACATGTGACTTTCTTATTACTCTCATTTCTCATTTGCTTTGTAAATATTACATATCGAGGCTTGTCTATGCGAAAAGGCCATGTCACATGTTATAGACATGGAACATTTCCTTTTCGCATAGATAAGCCTCGATATTGTTCATTCTTCACATATTAAATGAGTAAAATACGACAACTCGTCTCTGTTCTGTTCCTGTAGCACGCATTAAATTTTTGATAGGTATATCTATATATGTACATAGTTTTATCTTTTTTTTTATATCGTTTGTATCTTGTATCGTTTCGTTTTTTCACAGCTAACACAAAGTAGATACTTTATATGAAACACAGTGTAGTATATATATAGGTATAACTATAACCATTTGAATAAATTAATCTTTTCTTGGTAAATGATAAACTATATACTCTTCTGCTTACAGTTTTTCATAAAATATTATTATATTATGTGTAATTTATCATTTATACTTTATACTTTTATCAATTTTTTTAGAGGTACTTGTTTACTGTTTACACAGCTATTATAATGTGGGGGAATGATGATGTTACACGGCGGTTCCTAAAAGGGCCAGTGTAAAACTATTACTAGTTTTAATATTATTATTACCATTTCGACGATTTGGTGGTTGTCCTCCTCCTTTTTCTTCATCTTCATAAGAAAAGTTTTCCATTTCTACGGAAGCGAGGAGTTCACAAATGTCAGAATTATTATCGGAACTAACATTGTGATGGACATTCTGATGATAAGTCGGCACTGCCACGGATGAGCATGAAGAAAATGATAACTCTTTGATGGGTTTATTTGGATGATTATTCGTATTGGTATTTGTGTGTGTGTAGGAATTGGAACTGGAATGCGAATAGGGATTAGAAGTGCTTGGAGCATTGGAGGTATTTGGAATTCGAATCAGTACATTATTATCATCAGTATCAGTAAAACAGTATTCACCGGGTTCATCATGTTGAAAACTTCCTCCAAATTGTTCTTGTTGTTGTTTCAAATGAAGTTCTCGTCCACTACTGTGTCGTCGAGGATGAAGGGGATGAGAAGAAAGGGAATTAGGATGTGGGTCTAAACTATTTCTACTTCCAATTCCACCTCCACCCATATGATCCGCCTTGGGCGTAGTGATTAAAAGAGTCATATTGACTGTCTCCTGACTGTGACTTGCACTCCTATCACTTCGACAAAATTGTGATGAACCCATTCCACCATCTCCCTGAGGACTCTTTATAGTGACAATACCGGAAAAGTTACTAATTGGTGCGGTCCCACCACAACCACTCATAGCTTTAGCATTCTGGTTTCCAGAACCTGGCCCAGGATTCGTGGAACCTGTTCTAGAGGGAGAAAGCGGAGCTTCAGTCTCCACCAACTGAATCTTTTCAATCATTTCCCGTATCTCGTAGCGAAGTATGACAAGGAAACAAATTTTTACAAAACCAATGATACAAAATCCTAGAATGAAAAGTATTCCGCTTACATGATCTAACCACTCAATTAATTTTAAACGACATCCCTGTGGATACACACGAAATTTCTTGTTGGAAGCACCAACAGGAGAATTCAAATTATAAGTATCCAGTTCAAGTCTGCTGCTCGATAAGGACATGGAAAGGCTATATGATTTATTATTAGTAATAATATGATTTTGCTCCACAGTCAGCGTGGCTGTTGTTGTTGTTGTGGTTATCATTGTCTCCGCTGAAGTAGAAGCTGGGGATATAGTTGAAGAAGAGGAAAATTCATTTTGTTGTTGGTGATGGTTGTGGTGTTGTTGTTGGTTTGGATGATGTTGATGCGGATGTTGATGGTGATGATGGGGTTGTTGACATGTCCATGGTATTGGAAGTTGATCGGGTTCATTTGATTGAAGAGTTGGATGTGGACTTTGACTAGGAAGTGGATCATTTGCAGAACTAGCAGGATGTTTAAAGGAAGGATTTTTATTACTCACTTTGTACGCTGGTCCTTTCTCTCTGTTATTATTGTTATTATTATTATTATTAATATTATTATCATTTGCTGATGGCATTCCAGTCTGATTCTCAACATTAGACCAAGGATGTCCTTGACCTTGATTGGTTTTCTGCAGAGTCTTTCGATGTGTGTAATGCCGCGTTTTGTGTCCATGTCGACCTCCACTTATCATATTTGTATTTAAATTATTGAAGGAGGTGGCAATCGAGTCTTCTGTGGGACTCGGTAAACTTTGTATAGTTAAACTTGCACTTTCCACTACATTTGATCTATTATGGACACTACTACTATTGACTAACAAAAATTTTGCGAGGGCATTTATATCCACACTACTAGTATTACTATTACTATTATTTATAAGTACACCATTACTATTGTTCGAATGTAGCTGAAGTGTGTCATTAAGACCTTGATTTTGATATTGTTGTTCTTTATTATTATTATTATTAATATTATTGTTACTACTTAAACTATTAAGAGATCCTCGAGAGGAAGGTGGGTGAAGTGGGGGAAGATGAGATGAAGTTGGTGGTGTAAATTGTTGAGGTGACACATAGCTGAAAGTACAGCAAGACTCTGGAAGAATTAAACTTCCAGATTCGTCCTTTCCAAGGCCAAATCCAACTAATGGGGATGGAGATGAAAATGGTGAGGACCCTGCAGCATGGTATGTATTGAATGGAAGATGATCCAATGGACCTTCAACACCACAACACTGACTTTGGGACTGAACTTTATTCCATGAATAGGTGAATGAAGCATCAATCGAGTATTTTTCCCTAAACTCTCGGGTTAAAACGGGTCGGAGAGATTGCTTGACCTTGGAAGAATGAAAGAAACCAAACGACATTTTATTCACATCACCTCGAATACAATAAAAGAGACTCATAAAATATTTACACTACCTAATCAATAATCAAATTGAAAATAGAAATATAAACTATACCTCGATTAATTTATACACCCACACCAGCCCAACCACAACATCACCTAAACAAATGAAAAAGAAAAGAAGTTTTTTATTTTCCATAATTATTATTAATTTGTAGTCAGCTACAAAATTTACAATCGTATACATGAAAAACATTTGCTTGTTTTAAAAACTGAAATTTCAAACAAGTACACAGATTTATTTTTATAAAATTACCAATGGTAAGGAGAAGAAGAAGAATCCAGTAGATACTTAGTAATTTGTGACTCAGCCGTTGAGCTCCAAGACAGCCAATTGTTTGAACAACTCCACATTGCAAAATTAAAGCTGCATACGCGTACAAAAATGTTGGGTGATATAATTCAACAGACCTGAAAATAAAGCAAACAAATTCAGATTCAATTCAGAGTTTTATCAAATTTCCCCTCCTTCGAAATTCGAAAGTCATCCTCAAATAATTATATATCTATTTTCTCATGTATTGAAAAACTTAGTGATTCCAAAAAGAAATTAATTTTCTTTGATTTATTGTTCTGCGTTTTTCATTAGCTTTTTTACTCCAGTGCTAAAACGTTTGTACATGAAACTTGAACGAGATTTAGTCAAATATAATTTAGAACATGAAATGAAAAGGACAACATGTGCAGTACACTCTAATTTATATCTCTTTTGATATCTACTTTTTTGGTGAATAATGTTTGTTGGTAAAAGAGCCTAAGGAAAAACAACCCATAATTTATAACATTATCATTACCAAGATCCAACATATGAGTGCTATCTGTAAAAGGAAATCTATCATCTATCATCCTAATAAATCCTAAACGTGGAATCCAAGATAAAGTATACATTTTAGTGAACAAGATCTATGTTGCAAATTTCTGGTTACTCTTTTGAATCCTTGATGTTGTTTTTTGTACTATTTCCCTTTGAATTTCAAGGCTTGAAATAAAAAGTTTTGAGACCAACTTTCACGTCAACTTCAACTCACCAAACTTGAGGAACAGACAACAGACAAGACGTGGATATATTTGTTTCTGAATACTTATATTTATATTGTATGTACCGTATTCATTGACAATGTATCTAAAATCTAAAATCTAGATGCATGTAGTACGCTGTATACAAGTAATATGTAACGTGTATAGTGTATAGTTTTCAGGAGAACAAAAGAAGTACAATACAAACAAAGTTTTTCAACTCATCTCTTCTTTACATCTTTCTCTTTGGCAGAAAACAAAGTTTTGGAAGCAGGAAAACAACAACCACATCATACCAACCCATGGAATTCGAATCCGAACTTGCAACTTGCAAAATGAGGATTTTCTTTTCAAGGGAGTAGTACAGAAAGAAAGATAAAACAAAAAACAAACTGAAGCCAAAATAATATAATAATGTATCGCATATCCCATATCCTATAGTACAAAGAATGAGGAAAAAACAGACTTTGAATTTATTTAGACGATTTTGTACCTATGCATATGAAAGAGTTTTTCACTGTTTATAATGAATTCTATATTCTAGAATCTAGAATCTAGAATCTAGAATCATGATGATATCCACTTTCTTATGGAAGACAGAGAAAAATTATACTTTCTCCTTCCAGGAGACAAAAACAACAACTTTCTCTCACCACCAACGCTTGTTTTGTATTTCGTGCTCTATATTTTGTGTAGGTATGATGACTTTTAAATTTTTATATGCGTCAGGTCGTTTCAATCTGTACAATATTTTACTGGAGGTATCAAATATCAAATGCACAAATAATACCGTGTATTTATTTTCTGTGGCATATTCTCATGTCTATATTTACATGCCATGCATAAAAATGTGGACGACAAGGAATGTGATAGTCGAGATTCAACAAAAACCAGAACCGTCTCAAAATTTCTGCTTTCTGTTCCGTAGAAAGCAGAAATTCTATACATAGATTATGTTTTACATTCTACTATACTCGACAGTCAAATATCAAATATCAAATATCAAATAAAACGTTTTTACATCTTTGACGCTCTTCATACGACATATCTATTTGCAAAAAAGCTCCAAAAGATTCCAGAATGGGTTTACTATGGACAATGGCCGTACACCTATCTTCTATGTATTCAAAAGGTAACAAAAGACATCTATCTATCTACCTTCTATAAAATCCGTATCCGGTGGCTTCATTCGGTGTGTCACGCTGTAGAGAAATAGCCTCTATCTTCCAATTTGCCGTATTGAACACAGTAAGTATAATATTTTGAAAAAAAAATATATACTACTATTATTATTATTATTTAAACTAACGGAACTACTTCTTTCCCTTCTCTATCCCTCTTGACACTTGAAAGGACTGAATTGGACTAAAATAGCACAGACAGTAAAGCATATAGCATACACACACACACACACATGAGAGAGAAGAAAAAGTGCCGTAATCACAACAACTACTACTACTACGAGCTATGTGTGTGTTTTCCCTATTCTTCAAATGCTTTCTTATGCGCTCTCTCTCTCACTCTCTGCAAAATGAATGTGTTTTAAGCCGGTTGACGTTGTTAAAATGTGTACATGAAGTATGTACCTACATGCATTTCAAACCAGCCACATAGTTATCATGAATTCAACACGTCACTGTTTTCTTGTGCCAGGCTGGCAGAAAAAAAAATTTCAAAGTAGATACGCCAACGTTCGAATCGCGAACCACGAGGACCCTTTGATCATCCTCCTCCTCCTCTGTATGTACATGATGTGTGTTGTGTGTGTATTCATGGAGCTTTTATAGTTAAATACATTTTATTGGGATAAATATACACAACTGATGTAATGTTATGTAGTTCATCAAAACATTGTTAAATGAACAGCATGTATTATAATTTATAATATTATAGTATTTAATTTTTATCAGTATTTTAGTCATTTAGCTTTATATTTCCATTTATATATCTAAGTTTTATGGCACAATTTTATCAAGTGTATAATATATGATACACTACTGTGTATCAAATGATAGTATGTATCTACTTAAGTAGATACTATACAGGAAAATGCGAATTACGCATTTCTTGTTTCCTATAAAACCTATAAATAATATTTGATTTGTAAGTATATAACATGTAAATGAGGCACGACATATTATGTACATTGTACATTTACAAAATCTCCTGCATTACATAGCTGCATTTAAATATTATACTACACAATAGCAGTAAGTGTTACAAACTTGAGTATTCTTAGGTTAGTATAAGTATAACAAGTTAGACGAACTAAATATGAATTTTTTTTTGGTATAAAAGAATATTTAGAAGTAAAAAGCGTATGAAAGAAATTATACATCCTTTTTACATTAAAAAACAGATACTACACCTATACAATATTATGTTATTACATTATCTATTACCTGTATCTTCTCATTTCCTAATTAACAGTCCCTTTTATGTTGCAAGGCTAAGAAAAAACGTGTATGTGAAACACATCACACATGCTAATATTATTATTGCATACTACATACATATTACGCATACGTATACATGCGTAGAATTTCTTTGGAATAGATGAATAGAGATTCTTATAACTTAAAAGGAGTATAAAAAACCATAAACGTAATATAATATCATTTAAAATATTAAAATATGTATACATAGACAAAATTTGCAAACGTATGCAAAAAATCTTTTACAAAGTATTGTACATATGATACATCATACCTATCCTATCGATACGATACTATACATTATATAGGAACTTTTTGGTAAGCTATAAGTATAACATTTATAATATATTATGTAGATCTCAAGTTCAGGATCTCACAAATTGTAGGGTAGCTACTAATAATAACGTTTGATTACATCGTCAATTGCTTAACAATATTTTTTTTAAAATTCTAAAAGACATTGGTGGCTACGGTGGCGATAGTTAATGTTACAGCTCATCTTTAAGGTCACTATTGTCATTATTTGGAAGACGTTTTTTCGGAGTACATTCACATATGGTCGGTTTCATAACATCTGGTTGCTTAACATACTCCATGTCTTCACGAATTCTAACTGGATTTCGAAGTCTCTTTGCCCAGGCCTGTATATATAGTGTTTTTTGTACAATATAGAAAAAACAACTGTTGCATTATAAATTATAATACATCATAATGTGCCAATTTTTTGTACATATAATATTTATTATTTATTAAGTTTTATAATATCAAATATTATAAAACAAATATTATACTAATATGTAATTAATGTAAGTAGTACCTGAAAAGCTTGTACATGATAACAAAACACATTTAATGGCATCAGATTTTCTTGAGCATATTTACGTCCATTCTGTCCAATTCGACGTGCTTCTTCATCATTTTCTTTCACCCATTTAATTTTTTCAACTAAATCTTCAAGGTTCCCTTTAACAGGAATATAATGTTCAAAGGGTATCAAGTCTTTATAAAAATGTTCAAAATAAGTTGAGTCAGTTTTCAAAACCACTGCATCTCCACCTACAATTAAATAATAATGACAAATAATATAATAATATAATGTATGCATACTAGTACATTTACATGATCATAATATTATTATTATGAATCTTCTTGTTTCAATTTTCATAAACTAACCTAGAAGAAATGGAAATCTATAGGCAGCGACGGTTCCATCAAGATTTAATTGATATTTGTACTGTAAAAATAATCCACAAAATACCATAAAATATAAATTTATACATCATGTAAACATTCTATGTCATATATTATAATCATCAACTATTGCAAGTAAAAAATTATTACTAATAATAAGCAATAAGCAATTAAATTACTAAATTGTAAACCATGTATAGAAAAAATTTGAATTATTATTTTATTATTTTTCTTGTTGCGTACATCAAAAAACTTGAAGAAGGAGACATGAGGTGCTTTTGGACCATATTCCTCCATTTTATCACGAAAAAAAAAAAAATTGGTTAAAGACACATTGAAAAGTTCTGGATGTTTTCTTGACATTTTGATTAAATCTAATCTTTCTTGTCGAGAGTCTCTACCACGCCAAAATAATTTTGGTATTTTGTGTTCCCATGTGACTTCAGTACTGGATTGAACTGTCATCATATCCAAAGAAACTCTGTGTTTAAATATAGTAATCATTAAACCTCTGTACATGGTCCATTCACATAGCATTACATTACAGACATATATTATAATATAATATATTATGTTTAATAGTTTAACGTTTAACATAGGAAATAAGACATAAGAATATTTTATTGTTTATTATACCTTCCCATTCCTTCTAAAGATGATTCAGTCAATTCATATGTTGGTAAAACAATGTCTGCAGTTGATTCGGATTTACACCATGAAAATATTGGAAGTAATGGTTTTACTCTTTGGCGATCGACAAGAGGCCAATCACCCAAATTAATTAAAAAATCCATATTAGGAAGATACATTTTTCTTGAAAGAGAAAGTAATATTGCATCCGGAAATATATGAAACCCAACATGTTGCCCGTAACATTTTCTATAAATCTATAAATTGTATAAAAATTCATAAATTATAATAATAATATTTTATTCCAAGAAACTACTGCTTTAAGTTTTCCAGTCGTACTCTACATTATATTATATTTTGTAAAATGTAAAAGCATATAAAAAAGAAACATATATACTTGATTATCTTTAAGAGCATAGTGACAAAAACTATGTGATCCAGGCTGATGAAATTTTTCTACAGCTTGTTTTAGTACAAAATCAAAATCTACTGATTCAAAGGACTTTAAATCTTCTTCTAACTGTCGATTTTCTTTTGTACAATTGTTTTCTAATAACCAATCAGAGACTTCAAACTTTGGGCAGTAACAAGTATCTGAATGTACAGGCTCTGAAACATATTATTTATTATATTATTATAACAAACACATCTTAAGAACATATATATGCATGTACAATAATAATGCTAGATTACGGAATGATTGCACATAAACATTCATTCATTCATTGTGTTAAGGTATTACAACTACATCAAAACAAAAGTAGGTTTTTAAATGAGAGTATTAGTGATATAATGTTATTATTATTATTATTATCATAAGCAACAGGTAACTTAAAAAAGACATGGAATAAAATAAAAAGACAAAGAACTATACCGTGGATGACATACGGAGATTTGTCAACATGTTTTGAACCATACGTAATATCAATTCTAAATCCATTTAGACAGGACTGAAAGACTTTATATCGAACAATAAAACTTCCGTCTTTACGATTTAACACTTGCGTCCATACTTGGCGATCTCCATTACAATCTATACGAACTTTGAGGGCCTCGTCATCAACTGTCGTTGTTAATCTGTACATTATATATAGATATAATAATAAATACATATACATAAAGCGGGTGTTGTAATTTGTGTACTAACAAAATGGACCAATGATATTATAAAAGTAGTGAGACTATTGTTACCCAATTATATGATTATAGTATATTAGCTGTTTATTTTTCCTCTTACTCATTTCCTTCAGGATCAACAAACTGAATATAAAAATATCTTGCTGGTACAACAATCTTATGAGGAGTTAATCCTGGTCCAAAAACTTTACTTTGTTGAACATCAACAGTCAAATCCTTTGATTTCTTCCCTTGTGACGAAGATGACGAGGACAACAAAAGTCCGAATAATAATGAGGTCCTAAGAGATTACACGTATGAAAAAGAAACAGAGCTATAAAATTATTTAGAATTTTAAAAAAATACAAAAAAATTTTGGAAATAGAAGTTACGCACGCACTTACAATAGGTTTAATTTGTCGTGATGTATCATTTTGTTGGTTTTGACATGTACTAAAATATGATGAAAGTAAGAGCGGAATGTGGAAAAAAATACTTGAACACAAAAAGAAATTGAGTATATGTACAGCATGAAATGTAAACTAATACGCTGTCAACTTGATTCAAACATTTTCTGTGACAGAATTTCTATCAAAGTTGTTAGTTATATACATTTGAATGAATATTCTTCTCTCTTCAAAAAAGAATCATTTTTGTAGTGTTTCGTCCGTATTTCTCCTGCACTGTAAACGTTAATTACATTACATAGTTAGAATGTGAACTATTAAACAAATCATAATATAATATAAGTGAATTCGTCTCATTTTATTTACAATTATTTTATATTTCATGTGCTAAAATGTAATTGTGTGTGTACATGTATATACGAACCTTTTGTTGAAGTATTAGAATGAATTTAATTATGGTAAATGGACAATCATACACATCTGCAAACACACACACCCCTCTGGAAAAATGACCTTTTTACATTTTTTACTCAGTTTACAAACTATTCGACACTCGACAAAAAAACTGGAAAAAAAAGACATCAAAAAAATTCAAATTTTCAAGGAGCTCTTTTGGATAGGTCCACGTGATACAATGTTATACGTGAATAGATATATGTGTGTGTGCATACTTTTTTTTACACAAAAAATTACATTTTTGTACTTGTTTACCGTGTACATTTTACTAGTATAGAATTAAATTTTTTGACAGAATTATAAATAAAGTGACAAAAATCATACTTTATAATAATTATATCCTTACAATTTAGTACCTGCATTTATAGATTTACTTCTTCTAATCATGGATAGTAATATGCTGTTAATACGACAAATGTTAGAACAAATACTAGGATACAACTATCCAATGTAAGAATTTTTACAAATATTTTATATTTTTATATTATACATTTTGAAATATTTTGTTTATGGACAGAAGATGTAATTTTCAAATTTTCAAAATCATAATAGTATTATGAAAGATTTTTAATCCAATTCTTTCGGTTCTGACAGGTATTTGAAGAAACTTAGACAATGGTTTGCAAGTATGGTATGTTAAAAATATACTTCAACTTGAAAGTATATAGTTCATGTCTGACCTAAACTTTTTATGCGTCTGTATATACCTAGATTGTGTTGTACAATATACAATCCAACACACTCATAAAATCCGTATCCGGTGGCGAGGGGGTCCGAGTCACACTCTAGAGTAATAGCCATTACTCT
>JAQGBH010005797.1:0-13622 GCA_034698265.1 Sminthurinus aureus | reverse complement strand
TAACGTTCCGACCCAGTGTTCACAGGTCGCAAACGTCATTATGCTTTTTATGCTTTTTATGCTTTTGGCTCACCCTACTTATGAGTTTACTCTCAACAAAGTCTACTTTACTTGTGCATGCATGCGTGTATATAGTACATAGAGTTGAACAAAAAATGAATGTGTAGGTAGTCTTACATAGGCATACTTACAACATAGGATGATTTTCGTGCCGTTTCATGTACACTTAATATTCACCTTTGTCGACAAAATTTTATCCCAATAAAGTGAGGAATCAAACACATTTGATTGAACTGTAATATTGTTACTAATAATTAATTATAAATCAATGTAGTTAAGCATGGAATGATACAAAAGAGGGGAACGTAACGTAAATAAAAATAAAGAACCCATTACAACAAAATCAGCTAAATTTTAGCGCGTGACTATACGATTGATTGATTGAAAAAATACAAAACATAATGAAATGCACGAACCCCAAAGTAATATATCAGTTTAGCACTTCTTCATTAATAACGGATTTGGCATTATATACATTGAATTATATGTAAAGTGCTACTACTACTCTTAAGCATACTATACTATAATATTCTATATTCTTGCACTATCAGTATTTTAAAGCTTTAAAACCTTGTGCTTGTACAATTATTTCAATTTGATGCCCATTTGAATACAATACTCAAAAAGTTTTTTTTTTCATACAAATTAATAAATGTAAATATATGTACCATATATATATTATTATTAATTTTTTCTACCCTACAGAATGCGAATTTTTAAAGGCCCCCTATCGTGGACGGGATCAATTGTTTAAAACAACTTAAAAGAAATCATGAATTTTTATTTTTAGTTAATTTACTCCCAATTTTTGTTGCGAAAAACTCGTTTTTAGTAGAAACGACTCACTTTATTGCTTGGTTGTTGGTAGTGGTTTATGTACAGTTGATCTTTTTTGGCTTATACAACTATTTTTGTACACTTTTTCAGATATTCAATTCTATAAAAATTTACCCAACTCTACGAAATATATATATGAGTAATGTCTAACCTATGTCTAACCCAGTATCGGAATTCATAAAAGTTAAATGTAAACTCAAATGGGTCAGTGCTCGCAGAGTTTCAAGTCAGTGTTTTAGTTCCGATTAAGGGTGCGATTCAAAAATTACCAAAAATGAAATTTTGGTCTGGGCGCTAGGAACAATGAAATTTGAGGCTGTAAAAATCGCAGTTAGTGTTATTAAAATCCACTACGTCATAATCATGGGTAATTTTTGAAAATTAGCGATTTTACAAAAAAACTAAGATGGCTACACTAAAAGCATTTTTTTTGTAAAATTGCCAATTTTCAAAAATTACCCCTAATTATAACGTAGGGAATTTTTATAACACTAACTGCGATTTTTACAGCTTCAAATTTCATTTTCCCTAGCGCCCAGACAAAAATTTCATTTTTGGTAATTTTTGAATCGCGGCCTTAATCGGAACTAAAACACTGACTTGAAACTCTGCGAACACTGACCCATTTGAGATGGAAACTAACTTTGATGAATTCCGATACTGATATAAGCCTCGTGTTCCTTTTTTTACTACTACTCCACTACTACACACTGAACACTGAAAACACTTGAGATCTTGTGTAGGATGTAGGATGTAATGCAAAGGAAAATGCGTATATGGAAAGCACGTTCTATAATAATAATCATCATCATCATCATCAAAGTTATAAGAGCGATAAATTAAACTGTGGAGAGACCTTATGCATAAACCTTAGAATTGAAACAGTACCCACACATTCGTAAGAATTTTTATACATGAATATAGAAAATTTTCAAAATGAAAATAATATAGAATTGAAATTTGTCTAATCTATTATGGAATTTACCAAACTGGTCAAATTCATAAAAAACACTACACAGTATAATATACACACAAAACATGCAGAAGATACAAAAAACAGCAAAAAATATTCATGCAGGCCTCCCTCACATGTATATTTTATTTTGATATGACACATATAGATACATATTTCATCTTACTAACAAGGGAAAATTCCTGATTTCCTAAATCCTAAAGGGAAGAGAAAATGAAAAACAAAAGTTGCATGCATGTTGCATGTCACTGTACAGTGTACAAATATTCAAAAGTAACCAACAGAAGAAAATATATAAGAAAAGTACCACGATTCCCAATTCTCAGGTTCTGTGGAAAATGGAAAACTCAAATTTTAGTCTTTCAAAATCCTAAATGCGGAATAAAATATTCATCATTTTAAATAGACAGGTACCCATTTGGTTTTTAAATGGAATCGGACTCGAAAGTACTTAGTTATTGTGCGTTTTTCATACACACATGTTGTAACAATTAATCGATTATCGAACATTCAACATTCAGGTACTTTTGTTTGGTCAAGTAGTAGGAGTATTGTAGTAGAAAGTGTATGTTGTACATTTCCGAATGTATTTTTATAACTAAATGTTGTATCTTGTATCCACTAAATTCTCTAATATATACATGTACATAATACATCATATAAAAGTTTTATTTGCATTCCCTAAAATTGACAGTAATAATAAATAAAGCTGGAATAAATAGTGCAGTGAATAATTAAGGTTGAAAGAAGTTACTACCCATCATATTATGTAAGTTTATGCAATACAAAACAGCAAGCTTTTGGATGTAACAGCATCATTATAGCACAAAGAATGCTGCATGATCAAGTATTTTAAGTGCTGAAGCAATAATATGCATTCACCCATTGCTCATTTTCATGATGTATTAATTGTTCCGAATTCCGAATTTCGAATCATACAAAAGGATGATATAAATAAGAGAGGAACAGGCTTTTTCAAAAACCCTATACATACTTCCGTATCCACTTAATTCGTACATTTAGGTATTTAGTATTTAGTCCAATCGTACAATAGAGAAGATTGCAGATACACTGTACTAGGTGTTGTATAGTTGGACTCAATCGTCGACTATGTTTTCCACATGTAAGATTGCCTCTTAATGTGTCGATTTTGTACTATTTACCTATCATTACCTATTATATGCTTTTTCCACCGACTATCGACAAATGACAGCTCAAGAGTGGAAATACGTAAGTAATATGACATAAAACGTACATGAGCTATATTTTCGGTATTCCTCTTCAAACTTTGTGTACAGTGCACAACAAAACGTACAGCAAAATATAACAATAAAAAACTGCAGTATACAGATACGATTAACTTGTAAAAGCAGTTGGTCGTAGTAAACATGCCCTTACTTCTTTTTCAGCTACCTATAATATATTATACCTTAAATACTGACATGTATCAAGCATCAGGCAACATGGTAGGTGGATAATATTTAATGGAGTTGAGTTTTTGGAAACTTGTCATTGTGACTTTTTTTATACCACATCATTAAATTAATCGTTTGTTTATTGTGTGGTGACGCGAGGTTTGCTCTTGGAACTTTTTGTATTATCTATGTAAAATCAATATCGTGTACACATGAACTTGCCTTTACTATAAAAAGGATAAAGAATTGAACAATTGAACGGTTTCTTACTAAATTATAAATTACTGTAATGTATAATGGTTTTATTTAAAAATCAATACAATCTTATGCATAAATAAAAACAGTAAAAATTCACAACAACTTTTGTAAACAGCATGATTGACTTTATTCCATGTATTTATGTTCTCTGTTCTCTGTTCCTTGTGCACTATATTGATGAAGGTACGTGCATGAAGTATATATATATGAGTATTTCTGCACCTTTCCTTACTTTTACTTTCTTATTTCATGGATTTTTTCAGATATGACTGTACAATTGCCTATTTATATACAATTTGAAAGATTGAATTTATCATTATAACAACAATGTGCATTTAGCTAAAAGCCTGAGTTTATTTTTTGAATATTGAGCAGAAAATGAAAATATACACTATACCTGACATAGGGATTGAATATACTACATGTACCAAGTAATACACAGATTCCGGATTATTTTTTCCTGCATTCTGTGTATGTATAAATGAAGCATTCGAAAATATCGTACATAAGAAACAAGCTGCGTACATCGAATATAGCCACAGTTGTAAAATATTTAGTAATGAAGAATTCTCAATGAAATTATGTAGTATACTAAAGGCTCGTAAATGAAACTGCAGCACTCATTTTCATCTACTTGTTTTCCTCTTCCATTTTCTTTTGCTTTCTCCAATCTCCAATCGATGCATGCATACACATATAAATATAGATGTACATTTTATAAATAGCGAGCTTTATTCCCTTGACTAATATAAAAGCCGGGAGACGCGGAACACTATATTAAGAATAAATGATAATATCTGTACATTGAATGACGACAACTAAGTTTCTGTACTATTTTGCTTCTCAATTCTCAAAGTAACTTGCAAACTACAAACTACAGTTCGTTTACTGTTCCGAGTTCGGAGTACATAGGTAGTAGGCAGCCAATGAATTTATTTGAATTGCTTATCATATCAAATAATAAATAAACGGCACGGACTGTTATAAATACATGATACACGGTACACAATATTAGTGTACACAAATATGATACTGTTTGATGCATGCATGCATTATATATTTATAAACACACATACAGACACACACACAAACACTACGACAAAGTTATGATTAGCATGCGACAATCTTATCATTACTTTTTCCACTATTGCACTACTCATATTGGATTGACTTGCATTGAGGATTGAGGACTGAGGATGATATGAAATATGAACATGCGGCTCGAGTCTCGAGTCAATGTCGACTGACAATGTATTTAGTCTATGTGTTCTGTCTACTGTTTTTTATGCAGCATGAGTGTCAAATGTCACGAGTAGAAAAAGCATGCATCATTCTGGATTCTGGATTCTCGTCATATGTACCTACCTATACACTATCTACATACAAAATAATAATATTTGTATGCAGGACGGGATATGAGTTTAATACAGTTTATCATCCACAATCCACATCCACATACATCCTACATTGTACATTATAATGAGAATATTCATGATTTTTTTTGCTTTGCACCGAGATTAAATATACATACGGGCATATAAAAAATGAGCATGAGCTAAATCAAGAAAAAGTACAGAAATATAATACATGAAGATGCATGGACATTTGTCTAGATTATTGAATTAGTCTGTGTGTGTGTGTATGTGTGTTGTATATTATGTATTAGGCTGTAGATAGTAGATAATATACTGTTCACTGTTTGCAAGCCGAAAGCACATGTGCACCTCTTTTTTCTCTGTCATTTGACACAAGATCATTTATATTATAGTCGTAAGCAGCTATCTATGTAAAAAAATAGAAGACGAGAGTAACTGAAAAACTACACTACTATAATATGTGAATGTGCAGTTATCTGATTCATACCCTCTTGGTCTACGTCTACTGTCTACTATGTATTATGTATACTCTCTATTCATGTCTTTCAACTCGGCAGGCTTATCTAAAAAGTGCATTCCTGTAATTCTGATGATCACACATGTATACAGTATACAGAATACAGTCACAAGTACACAGTATATTATAGAATTTCAATGTATTGTGTATGTACACATAATGTGTTATAATATGTTCAAATGATAGGAGACTATCCTAGAATAGATGGGTATTTATAAACACATGGACTGCATACAGCATACAGGCAATTTACATTTTCATGTGATCTTTATGGCTACACACGTAAATACATATGTACTCCGTTTGTATTTTGTATCCACTGTTTATATCTACAATCTACAGAGAGGGACAAACACATACATTTGGTTTTGGTTTTGTATGCACACACATACCAGAGAAAGAGTTTGAACCTTCAACTTGAACAGTGAACATGCTCGTTGCTCAGTTTTACTTTTACTTTACGCAGTCGTTCTACCGCAGCACACAAGAAACTGTATTGTGTGTACATTGTACATTGTACATGTAGCGTGATGAGAAGAATGTGAACTATATAGGGTGTATAGATATACAGAAAGTGCAAGCAATTCATTGGCATAGAGCACAATGGTCAAATAATTAACATTATATTGACATGTTGTCGTATAATATGACATCATTTGACTACACAGTCTACATTTACCAAGAAAATATTGCAAGCACGTGGAAAAGGGTAAAGAAGCAAAGCGACAGACAGACTTCTAGAGATCTTCTTACACTCCGTTTTTTTGTATCCATTGTTTTTTTTTCTTAAGAGCAAAATTACTTTCTACTGAGGCCAAAAGCCAAGTCAAGTCAAAAATTCAAAGCAAAAGCAAAGCGAGGGTGTTTTTTCTTTCTTGCTATTGTATTGTTCAAATTTATCTTCAAGCTTTATCATCTATTCTGAATTCTGATTACTGAGTCACTGTATATGTTTTGGACTTACATTTCCGATTGGTGTTTTTTTTGCCCTTTTCCTCACTTTTCCTTTGATGGGAAAGACATTCAAGAAAGACAAATCGATTATATAATTAAATAATCGATTGCGAGTTTTGAGGAACAAAATTTATAAAGAAATCCAGCCAGTGGCTCATAAAACGCACTATTCACTCGAATAAGTATTTTTATTTCATATAAATTAATACTTTCGTATGCGATGCACTCGGATGAAATAAATTATTTATTTTAACTCTCGATGACAATTCGAAATCCGAGATCAAGTCGATCCAAATATCCCACGTCCGATTTCCGACACTTTTAAAAATTTCTCTCGAATACAGCAATGTTTTTAACACAAACTTTCTGCTGTCACTTAAACTCACGTAGTAAATAAACTAGAAATAAAAATGACACCCAAGATGAAAGTAAAAACACAAACAAAAAACAAATAACTTTGAGTATCCAATTTCAATTCCGATTTTGATTTCAAATCCAGAATCCAGATGCAAAAGTAAACCAAATCCAAAACACACGCACGCACACTCACTCTGTTTCTTGCGAGTCAATTGGGTTTTTAATTTCGTAGTTTTCGAACAAATAAATGCTCTGTCAGCCGATTATAATAACGAATTACGAATAAGTACACATTTTTCGATGAATGATTCTCGTTTTTTCTAAACCACACAGATCCGATCCGTATCAGTTAATATTTCATATGAAATAATACTATGGTAGTCACTAAACTAAAAACTTCCTTAAATGTCAAAATGACAATTTTCGATTTAGACAACAATTTATAGCATGATGTTTTTTTTATTGTTGTATTTATTATTAATTATTTTTATTATTTCCTTAAAAAGCCAAACTCTTGTTGTGAACTATGAGCAGATTCAGAAATTTTAGGGATACAGAACTTGAACTGAATGGATGGATCTATGGATCTGTTCAATGTTCCGTCTCCTTCAAAATCGGCTGATGCACTGAACATGTACAGTCAAATTGAAGCAGACGAGACGAGTATAGCATTCAAAAAATACACATACAAAAGTATACACACATACCACATACATATAGTAAAGAGGGAGAGAAAGAGCACCACAGCAGACCAGAGACCATAGTAGAAAGAGAGAGAGAGAATCTCTATAAAACATTGAGTGAAATCTCCCTGTATTCCCAGTCAGCTACAAGCTACAACAGTAGAGAATCACGTACATATGTATCCATGTATTATGCATAAACGTAGATACTAGATACTAGACACTATGCATGTATATGTACGACATATTTGTGGATGTACAAAAACCCAGGTTTATTCTATAAAATTCAAGCTCAACTCAATTCTCAACTTGAGGCTATAGAGAAGAAATATACATTATATATTATATTATATGATATAACATTGGGTAGGTGTATGGTGTATATACATAATACATAATACTATTCTGTTTTCCTAAGTCTGACTTTACACAGGGAAAACGAGGAACGAACTGGGGTTGCCATATTATTATTCCCCCTGCACACACACAATTTTCTGATGTATGCAAGTATGCACCTATAGATTCTCTATTCTCTATACTCTGGAACTTTGCTCGCCTATTCATCTATGTAGCAAAGTACACATGTAGTGAAAAAGCAGCTCGTCTACTCTACACACTCAGACATGAAAACATAGAACGAAGGGTAAGAGTGAATTTTCAGTCAAACACACATACACAATGTACACCTTCCTCTCGTTTTCAGTGAAGAGTTTGAGCTTGAGCTGGCTCTGTTGTTCGGGAGAAGCCCCAAAGAACCGGCAATCGCGCGCGGTAATAACGACGACTGCCATGGCTGTTTTATCCATTGCACATGACGCCCTGCTCTCTCCGTAGCAATATGCACCTAACGTATAGTACAAGATACAAGGCAGACCTTTAATATATCTTGTATCTCATAATATATATATCTATCATATATTATCACATCACTTTCTTTCCCTGTCTTCCTCTCTATTCTCTATCACTATATAGATGTATGTATCCACGTATTTTATTCACTTGGTAATATTATATGAATTCTTTAGCTTTTATTACATACTACATAACTACATACCGGCATGCATATGTATTTATGCCTTGATGATACTATAATATTGTATATTGTATGACATGTACCAGGTATTCCATGATTTTAAGTGTATAACACATATACATAGATATATTCTTTATGAAATGCAAAATAAAAAACTGCATCAATGTGCATGTAATAATATATCAAATATTATATGTGTAGTAACTTATCGTGTATCATGTACAATACATAATAAAGAATACGGAATAATACATAACATAACATCACACAAGTCAAAGACTGAAATACTGAAATGGACAGGTAACATCCAGCAATTCGAAATACTTAATTCAACTTTAAATGTACCTGTTTCATTTCAAATCTGACTGTATTCTGTATACATTATACAGGTACATGAGACATGATGGTATACACAGAGTAGTATTGTGCATTGTGTATGGTGTATCTCCAGTCCAATGTGTAGGAAGATCTCTCATGATGATGATTACATAGCTGAGAACTTTGCTATGTATCCCATGGTTTCAACTTGATTTCAAGTCTTGCGTTCATACACCTTGCGCATCGTTTTCTTCTTATTTTTTGTGTGTACGATGTACGGTGTACGCTCAAGTTACTGATGAAACCAAGTCCAAATGCCAGCGTGCACAACTACATTTGAACAAGGTATGTACATTGTACATTGTTCATACTCAATACTCAATGCTCACATCTCACATGCAAGACAATATCTTCAGTGATACTTCCAGTGATGTGAGGAAGTATATAGAATGTAGACTGTAGATTGTAGATGCATAGGTAATACAATATACAATATGCAATACACAGCACATTCATATATGTATTATGCATCTGTCTTTTAAATGTCTACCTTTTGAATGGTCCATGCTGTGTGCAGTTTAATAAATGCGTCTCCCTCTACATATCTGTATGTATATATATATATAATTCTGTACATTATATTATTGCTAAAACATTTTTTGTCATATGTAATGATTACCATGATGATGATGTTGCTGGTGCTAGTGCTGGTGCTTGTAAATATACACAATATAGAATATACATACAAATACATGTATGGATTCGTCGTTCACTCTTGGTCCAATACCCAATGCATACAATGTCATATGTGTATTAGGAGGAGACAAAAGATGCTACATTGATAAAAGAACACTTTGCTTGAGATTTTTTAGTGTTTGGTGTTTGATGGTCCTTCTGCTTGCTTCAACTGAATTGAGAATTGAGGAGCTGCAGATTCAGAATTAGTCGAATTCAACTGACGAGAAGTATGAGCATGAGTCTTGGATTTGAAAAAGGTTTTTTGTATCCCATTCCGTTTTTTCATCCTTCATTATTATATGCTCATGGATATTATCCGAGTGTTTCTTTCGATTGTGTCACTATCTACTGTCTACTCTTTACTCCTTACTTTCTATGCTCTTGACTCTCGATTCTCGACTCTCGATTCTGGATTGTCAATGTTGCGAATAAAGTACATTTGGTATACGAAATGAAAATGAAAATGAACGAACAGAAGGAAATCCTAAAAGTACAAAAAACAAGTGTATAGTGTATAGCGCGTATAAGTGGATTGTGGATTGACATTTTATTCAAAAGGTAAAGAAACCAATAATAAGTAATGGGACAGAGTAGATGTTCAAATAAAAATAATTCACACGGAGAAAAAAAAATCTTGGTCGATCATGCTATTTTATAATGTGGATTGGAAGAAGAAGAAAACCAAGTTGACGCTAGACGCTGAGTTTTGGGTACTGGGTAATAATATTTTATTTAATGTAGAGTATGGTTCAACTTGAAGCTGAAGTTGAAGTTCATGCAAGTCATATTTTTTGTATGCATTCAACATTCAACATTATGATTCGGCTCTATACCTGTACTGGGTACATTTTACATACATAATATTATAGTATTGTGTATTGTGTGTAGAGTGTAGAGTATTTTATGTAGCGAGACACTATGAAAAAAATAGTTTGAAACCCACACCTTTGATATTCAGCATTACTTTTTACCACACCTTACTGATTTTTATTTGTACATACTTGAATGAAGACAGTTAAAAGTTGAAAATAAGAAAAGCTCCAGTACAACATGTAGATGGGAATCAGACTTAAATATATTAGATTCTTCTTAATACTTGTACTAGTTTTCAAATTGACTTGAAGTTTTTTCCCCTTTTTAGAAAATATACTCAATATTAATAAATAATTCCACTTTTTCTTCTGGGTGTTTACTCTTTACCCACAACATTACTCAAACGACTATTAAATAATGATATCTGTCATGTCTGGAGGCAATTACATGTTATATCAAATGACTTACTTGTCTTACTTACGAGATCGTTTTCTGGCGCTGCTTAATACTTTAATCGTAAATGTGGTTTTTTAATGGAAAACATTGAGCAGCCTATTACATATTATCTATTTACCGAAATCACTCTTTGTTCTTTGTACATGTATTTTTTCAGTTTTTGGTTTTTGACTTTTTTTGGTAGATTATAAAGTATAAAGTATAGAGTATAGAGTAGATAGAATGATACAAGATAATCCAAAGAAAATAATGCAAGAGAATTTGACATCCTAAACCCATCGCTTGAAAACTTTTTTATTTACATTATTACATAATATTATTGCGTCCTTAAATCTTGTCTATGGGCGTTCTCCTATATATAATGTATATTGAACGTAGAACTTGAGAGATTGAAGATCCCTATACACACAAAATACAAAATACAAAGGAATGGAATGATATTAACTAATCTTTATTGATAATCTGGGAGTTCTCTCTACGTTGAGATTAAATTATTATAAAAATTTATAGGAGACATATATTTAGGAAAACGACTCAATTTGTGTCGCACTAAAGATTCAAGATATGAACGACAGGCAAATTCCAAATCCAGGAGAGAGAACAAAAAGAAATAATATCATACATCTGATTTGTGAAGCTAGAAGCTAGTGTATTTACTAGTGGGTAAGAATTTTTGAAATAGGTATAGATTATCTCTAGGATGTAGATTGTAGGTTGTAGGTATATAATTTAAACGACAATTTTATATGTCGTGTGTGTAGTGTGTAGGGCATTTGTGAATTGTGAAAAGGGAAGATGAATGGGTATGAGTCGTATGAGGCCTCTCATGAAGAATCGGTTTCGGTTTTGGTTTCAGTTTCAGTTTAAGCTAATTTATATTACAGTGGAAAGTGGATACTTTTAAATGAAATTGAACTTTCAGGTTTTAGAAGGAATTAGCTCATTTCTACATCCGTATTTGAAACTTGCATACTCCATACATCTGGATTTTGGATTTCCTAGTAAATTATACACACACACACACATGCTTTTATATGCCTCAAGAATACAGACAGTAGATACATGCACATGTATTTCTATGTGAGTACCTATTTACGTTCCTACATTTAATGGACATCATCACTTTTCCCCCTTTATGCCCATTAAACTGGTGACATGAATGACATGAATGATATCCGGCCTTGGATCGACTGATAACATTATACAATGGTCTACGTGTACTGCAGTATGCAGTATACATAATACATAATACCCTTTCCACCGTTTTGCACGATTCCATCACGGAGGAAGAATTATTATTACGATTACAACAATGAGGAGTGGAAGGATGGAAGTTGGAAATTGGGAGTAGTTCTGCTTTTTCCATTGTGCACACGTAACATGTATACAAAATACAAACACATATGTATCAAATGTACAGTCTCAATTCTCAACAAACAAACAACAGACAAAATGGATGAAAATTTTCTTTTCCTGTATACTTTTCTCTATTTGCATTGGCCTGACTTGAACTTTTGATGGGAACTCTCATCTGCTCCCTTCCGATACACAATATACAATACAATATAAAATCCTAGTTAGTAATAACAGGAATATGATAAGTAGTAGCATGAGGGCATTTAATAGTAAATAATCGTCTACACAATAAATGAATGAAATGACTTGTTTCTGTTCTGTTTGTAGTTGGAAGTTTGTAGTAAGCAGTGTGTATAGTGTATAGTGTACATACTTCCTATTCTTTATTTGCCAAAACTTGGTATGTGTATTTCTATTATGGACATGACAAAACATGAATTACTCTATGTATTATATTATATTATATATTATGTAAATGGAGACTGCGGCTGGTGTGTTTAAAAAATAGTTGAGTAATTACACATTTTCAAAACTTGTGTACTTTGTTCTTTCTACATCTGCTTATGAATGGCACCTCTTCCTGTCATTTTCAGGCTGTCATATTATGTGAATGCATTATGCATAATATTTCATTCATTTGCGTTACAACATGTGTAGGATTTACACGTATAGCTCGTATGGAAATGAGGAAATGAGAATTAAAAGTTTTACACTTCTTTTGTCTCTATCCGTTTGCCCGAATGAAAATAATATGAATAAAACACTTCGTGGGACGTATGTTGTATTTTGTGTACTGTAGAATGTAGAGCTTACGTACGTATGTTTCATGCATACATGCAATACATAATACATGTCTTGAACTTGAAAGAGGCAGAGTCACCAAAATACATAGAAAGAAAACGAGATAGAGAAGCGGAGAAAGAAGAGAGCTGGTTTGTTAAAATACCCGGGCTTTCTTCCTTCGACGGCTCTTCTGTTCAACGAGGTCGACGTCCTTCGTCCATTCTGGTTCCTCTGGATTCTCTCTCCTTTTCTCCTGTACAAGTGTACAAAGACATTGGGATAGGGGAAAGAACGAGAACGAGACAGAGCAAGAGAAAGGAGCGAGAAAGAGAGAGAGAGAGTTGAAGCCATAACATATACGCATACGTAGTGCTCCGTCAAGGCAAAGAGTGCAATGCACTAGCGACCGAACGAATTATCGTTTGCGTACTAGAGGAAAGCTCGTTCAAAAATTTGGGATTTCTATAGCTTTCACTTTCTCTATCTGAGAGTGATACACTACACTATGACGTAGCTTTATGTGAACATACGCAACAATACAATGTATAATGTGCATAGAATAGAAAATACGCTCAAGTCTATACTCTCATTTATGTACGTTGTATATTCTATATATGCTATATGACTGGAAAATTGGAAGATCGGAAAAGCTGAATTGGTTGCGTTGGAAATATGCAATAAACAGATATATCAAT
>JAQGBH010005796.1:0-13623 GCA_034698265.1 Sminthurinus aureus | reverse complement strand
GTTGGTTATACTACCTGTCTATAGTCTTTCATGACCATCAAAGGGTCAAAGATATAGACGCCCTGACTTACGCACTTTAGTTGCACTTCAAGTAGCTCTAAGACTTATCCATAGAGTCTACTTTAGTATGAAGATGCAAGTATGAGAGAATGAAATGAATAGAGAGAGAGAGAGCTAATTACTGTCTACTTCAGTGTCGTGAGTTGAACTGAAGAACTATGATTTATTATCATAAGATCGAGAGAGTGCCAATGCATTCTCTCTGCATAATTACACTCCCTGCTCAAGCATCATTCTCTATGTCCTTACAACCCCTTCCTTAAAGCTATGTACATAAGTAATAGTCAATAAAGAGGATAAACGGGAGGACAAAGAGAGTATCGAAGAGCAGGAGGTAATAAAAAAATATTGAAAAACACATGTATACAAACATGTTTTTTCAGAAAAAAAATCATATGTTTACATAATATACCACAAAAATGAAAATAGTAAATAGTAAAACATAGTAAAACATAATATATTATAACATAGTATAAATATAAATGTAAATATTATATAAGTAGGAATGGATTCAACATTGATAGTAGACTGAAGAGAATGAGAACAAAATCTCAGCGCTGTAAAAGAGTCTAAAAAAAAACAAATATTCACATCAAAGAAAAACATCATCAAGATTAAACTTTCATGAATGCATGTGTGGAATATATACTATTTATGGACAATCCATAAGTATCATGTAAAAATACATAAAAAAATCCATAACACAACTTATAAATAAAAAATCATTATTATAACGAATAATGGAAAGGAAATAAATAAAGAATATTATACAATCCAAAAATGGAACTAAAATCTGAAAACAAGAGATTAGACCAAAGAAAAATAGAATAAAAGTGTATAAATATGATTATTATTTATTTCTAAGGTAAAATATCCTGGTAAATCGGAGCATTAGGCCTACCAGATAAATTAGGATATAAACGATTAGTAGGAGGGGGAGGAGGAATAAAGGATTTCTCTCGCCCCACATAACGAATGAACGCATCCTGAAGTCGATCAAGTGAATGACGTAGGTCATCCACCTGTGGGTCAGGCTGGTAATCTTCGTTCAGACTTTCCATTTCCAAATCCGGAACAGTGGCAGAAGAAACTTTGGGAGAACGGCGGGACTTGGAGCAACGACAACAACATCCGAATTCATAACAATATCTTATAAGGAAGATCAATCCGTACACTAAACCCAAAGCTATAGATGAAATACATACTGTGAGCATCCACCAGAGGAACGGATGTTCCTCTGCTTCCCGTGATGGGGTAAGTTGTGACTGAGAAGCAGGCACAAAAGCAGTAGCAGGGGTTGTAGAATGACTTGACGGAGAAGTTGTTGTTGTAGTTGTAAAAATTGTCGTAGAAGTGAAGCGAGCGAGTAACATTTCTCTCTCCAACTCTTCTAACTGACGAGTATTTTCTCTATACTCTAACTCCAAAGCTACCCACTGATCAGCGAGTCGTTGCTGTTCTCGTTGTAAAACTGCCACTGGGCGATCTAAATCACGATTTTCAATAATATCCAATATTTTTTCCATTTCCTCTTGAATGCGATCCTGATCAGCATCAATACTATTCATCTTTTTCTCTAAGGCTCGTAGCATGCGATGACGCTCGAGACGAGGCAAGTCAGGAAAGAATGAATCAGATCTACTACTAGAAGGAGTAGAATTTGGAATGCTAATGGAAAGATTGGGATTAAAATTGATAATAGGTTGTGGAAATGTAAGGTTTTGTAAAAAGTTAGTAAGGTTAGACAAATCTGGAAAGACAAAAGGTGGAGGAGGAGGTGGAGCACCCTTTATGGCCTCAACAGCCTCGGCTACGCCCAAAATGACGCCGATGCTGACTACACTACCTCCTACAGTCTTAGCGCTTTCAAGTAGCATTTGGTTAATACGCTCGCGCCGCGTGAGCTCCTTCTTGGCTATCTTAGCAGCAGAAGGGGAAATGCGCTCGAGTCTAGCGGAAGACTCAAGTTTATCAGAAGATAAGGACTTGATACTTGACTTTGATTTCATAGAAATCAAAGAAATCGTATCTTCTTGTTTAACGCGTTTGCTACCTGAAGCAAGACCGGAGTCTTGAGAAAAAATAGAACTTTTACCTGATTTAGAGTCAGAAGAAGTTCTCCCGGCTAAGCCAGATCCACCAGATTGAGATGATCCAGACTTGCTCCCCACCCCAGTGCTCTTCACCCAGTCAGCGGTCTGACTGGCGGGAGAAGGAACGGGCGGTTTGTCCATCGTAGGAGGAGCAAGAGTCACTCTCGGTCCCTTCGGTACCTTTGGTACAGGACGAGGAGCAGGGCGCGGAACCGGCCATGGCCGTCCGCGTGGCGGCCATCTCAATGGAGAAGGATCTGCTTCAGCCGGAACAAAGAAACTAAAAATAAGAACAAGAAGAATTAAAAGTAAAATTAAATTATTAATAACCTTATAATTACAGAATGAACTTAAAAATTTATAGCGGGTTTTAGACGCAGTTCGCGAAAGCGGGACGCGTCGTAGAGGAGTGGCAGCAGCTGAGCATAGATGTCCAGTGTCGACTGAGACATCCGTATACCCGCTGCCGCACACATCTCGTGCAGAGAATGTAAATTCCCTGTTTGATTGCAGATGCCCGGGGTCAAGGCTTTGACCTCGGACAGAGCCAAAGAGTGGGCTTCGGCTTCTTCCCGGAACCGACGGATCACGCTGGTGTGATACGGAGTCTTCTGGTCCGGTTTGACCTTGATACTCTTGATGATCTTGACATATGCTGCTCCCCGGATCCATTCGGCAACCAAGGGTCCCGTTGGAAACGGATGAGATTCCTTGATCCCCCAAGGTCGGATCCATTCTCTCCACGCATAGACACTGGCAATAATCTGAAGATTTCGCAGAATCTCGTTCGCTGCTGTCTGACGACCCGGAAGGCATCCTGCGACCGGATACATCTTTGTATGGTAGAGAATTGGATGGCTCGGAGAGGCAGGAGGGTAGAAGGAGTGATAGGTCCTCTGCAACAGCGGATCCCAAACCCGAACATGGATGAGCACATGGAACCATCGTCCCGAAGGAGTCGACTGAGGCGCCATATTGCTTTCTACTGGGATGTCCCACGGCCTCATATATGTGGAGGTCAGGCGTCGAGCTGACCATATAGGCAGAATGGGTGCTGCTTGGCATAACTGTACGAAAAAAAAGAAAAAAAATTGAAAAATAATCAATAGGTGTATACACTATACACACATTTGACATGTAGAGTAATTCACTGATAACTCAAAATTATACATTGTACAATGTACAATATCCAAGAAAAGAAAAAAAATTCCATGTACAATGTACATGACAAACAATACATATTATACACATAAAAACCAGGCCATAATCAGGATCTTGAGATTCCTGAAAACAAGACTGTTGTGACTGAGAGTTAGAATAAAGGAATGTAAAGAAGGATCACTCATGATCGTGATTTCTCAAAAGAAATTAATTCAACATTCATTATTCACAATCAATCCAAGAAAAATAAAAGTTGAATACACAATTAAATTTCATATGAACACATAATATAAAACAAAAATTCATTATTCAAAATTCAAACTTCAAAAATGAATGCATTATGTGTAGCATGTAGTATATAATATAAATATCAAAAGAATTATAATGATTATTTTTTTTTTTAAAAAGACTTTTAATCTTACTGTACGATATTCAATATTCTCTTCTGGAGGAGATGAATATGGAGAAGTAAAATAACCTGGATTAACAAAAGTAGAAGAAGAAGAGCAAGCCACTTGTGAGCCCGAAAAACTTGGGAAATCGGGAGAATACTCACTAGGATTGGGATTAGAAGGAGATGAACGGTGTTGTGGATAAACCACAGTAGAAGTCAAAGGATGAACTCGTTCTCTTCTAATTCTTGACTCTCTTTCAAAATTAACTGGTACAATATGTTGAAGTGGAAGGATAGGAAAACCTGGATTTACTGGAGAGGAAAGTGGAGGAGTACTGAATCCAGTCGGGATTTCGTGAGTGACTGAACCACTTTCAGACAAACTAGGAGATGAATTATCATCTCGCAACAAATCAGGATTGAAGGTATTAGAACCACGTGTACTACCCCTTCCTCTTCCCCACCCACGGGGATTACCAGAGCCACTTTGTCTACTCATATCTATAATATGAAGTCAAAACAGGATAGGAGATTTGGGTTAAAAATCTAAAAGGTTTGAATAAAAATAAAACAAACTGGGAAAAAATTGTCGAAAGACAAAAAAATTACAAAACACGCAACACAAATCAAAAATGAGAACGGAAAGACAAAAGGAGTAATGAACCAAAGTCAGTCGTTGACAAATCTCTCAAGTCAGAAAAGGGAAATGGAGATCTGAAAATCTAGCATAAAATGATATGTGTGCAGTGTGTATTATACATTACTATGTATCCTATATAAAGGGAATAAGTATGCACAAAACAAATAATATTACAACACAATATTAGAGTGCATAATGAAAATAAATAATATTATAATCCAAAGTGTAAAATGACAAACTTGACAAAAACACGAACATAAAAGTTGAAGTCAGGAGTCATAAAATATTTCCAAACTCAAAACAATAATTCAAAGTTGCAATTGAGAGTTGAGAGTTGAGAGTTGAGAGGGGAAAAATGAGCAACCTCAACAAAAAGGTTGGACATCGCCCTCAGCAGGAATGGAAATCTAAAACAAACACTAAGAGAGAGGATTAAAAATATTATTTCAAACTAAATACTTGTCTATGTAGACAAAAATATAAAATATACTGACTCAGTGCCAAAGGCAGAGAAAAGTAAAATACACACAGTGAAAAAGTCACCAATATGTATATGTACATAGTACATGTCAAAACAGAAAAGGTAATACAAAGTACAAAATACGACTACAAACTACAGACTCTGAAAAATGAGAATGCATTTGTAAGCGTACGTAGGCATTATAGGCTATCGGGGTGAAATGAGAATTTATAGTCTCTTCGCTCGAATGCGAAAGGCTATAGAAAAACTATAGTACTTAGTATAAAGTATGAAATTTACCTATAAACTATGAGACAAAAAAAAATATGACAAAAAGCATAATATATATTATACAAATCATAAATCATAAAACATGAAATATGAGCTAAAACTAAAACCTAAGAAAAGAAAACACAACATTATTCATGACACATGAAAACATATAATATTATTGAATATTGAATGTTGATTATTGGAATCTTTTGGGTTTAGTTATTTTTTGTCTATCCCGTAAATTATAACGGGGTTGAATAGGAATAGCAGGAGGTGGAATTGGAATAGGAATAGGAACTAAAGGATGAGAAATATCTAAATTTTCACCTGTTTCTTTCGCTGTAGAAAGATCCATGTCCATATCCTCCGCTGGGGTGTCGATTGACTGTATATTGTCTACATCATCCAAATAAAAAACAATATCAGTAGTCCGTGACTGATCTCGACTCTCGAGCCAGTCACTTCGAACCTGAATTAATTTTATTTGAGTAGTATGAGCTCGGCGCTCATGCAAGGATTTAGGCATGTTTTCCTTGTGTATCAATTCAATGTCAACCAAATTCGGAGGGAGTAAGCGACGTATAATATACGGTCCCACCCACTTACGAATTAAATGTAGACCGACTTCTGAGCGTACGCGTGGATATCTATAGCGTACATAAGAACCAACTTCAAACTCAAACTGACGATGGAGTTTGTCGTAATTCTTTTTATACTCACCTTGTGCTTTCTTAATGAAAGTAAGCACAATTTTTCTAGTCTTTTGGATTTCCTCTTCTGAAAATGGTTCCGTATCATATGCTGAACCCAAATGAAGATCTAAAGGACTCTTCAATTTATAAGAGAAAATTACATCGTGTGCGCTTTTACTAGTTGCACGATTGACATGATTGTTAAGTGTAAACTGGATCATGGGTAAATAAGCATCCCATGAATGTGGATTAGTCTGAACATAATGAGAAAGGCATTGTGTGACGACTTGGTTCACACGCTCTACAGACCCATTCATTGATGATTGGTATGGAACGCTAAATTTATGTTCTACCATATGCGCTTTCAACAATGTTTCAAACTCTTTAGTCTTGAATTCCATAGCATTATCGCTCAAAAGAATTCTTGAGAAACCAAATTTTAGAAAAACCTGATCAAATAAAAACTTTATGACATGTTTTGCCTCTTTACTAGGAAGAGGATGCAAAAAGACGTACTTGGAATACATATCAGTGATTACCAGTATATGTCGATTTCCTCTATCACTAACGGGCTGGATGCCGATGATCATGTCCATGGCCAAAGCATCGAATGGGAGGAGGAGCTTAGCTGGTTGAAGGTCCGCGATGGGCTTCATCCGTGGCACCTTCCTAGCTTGACAATCCCCACATGTGTTGACATAATCTAAAATATCGGATAACATATGAGCCCAAAAATATTTAGACTTTAGCAAAGCATATGTTTTAAACACCCCCATGTGCGCTCCGGTAATTATAGAATCATGTGATGCCTTGATCACAAAAGGAACTAAAATTTTAGGTATTAAAAGACGCGGTTTAGACTTTAGGTTATTCTGAAAATAAAAAAGATTATCAGTTTCATTTTGAATAATATTTTTGCTTTTTCTATGTAAAGCACGTGCTATATTAGGGTCAAGTAATTGAGCCTCTAGCACATTGGATTTATCCAATAGAGTCAAAATGCGCTTCTCAATTGTTTCTTGCTCTGAAAAGGAAAAAACATTCATAATTAAACCATCAGATGTTTGATTATGTTTGTTTGTTACTTGTATGTGACGGAACAAAATGTCATCGTCAGTGTCCTCATCGTGACTTGGGTCACTCCATGAGGTCAACGGCGCTCGACTGAGAGCGTCTGGAATCACCATACTGACTCCAGGCTTATGCTGGATAATGAAGTCAAAATCCGCCAATTTTAGCATAAGTCTTGTCAACCTAGAACTTGCTGGGTCATGCGTTTTCTTCAAGCATGAGAGGCTATAGTGGTCACTATAGACTATAGTCCTAGTATGCGCTAAAAGGTGCCGATTGCGCTTGGCGCCGTAAATCAACGCACCAAGTTCAATCTCGCTGGCGCTCCAAGATCGCTCAGAAATTGTGAGCGCGCGCGAATGAAAGGTCACTGGATGATGGCGCTCTTTGCCATTCTCATCCGTGTGTAACTGTGTGACCGTGCTCCCGTAGCCGAGGATAGATGCATCAACCCACAGATAGAATTGCTTCTCTAACTGCGGAAAACGCATAATAGGCGCGCTGCTAATAATAGAGCGCAGGCGATTAAACGCATCCTCGTGCAAGCGCGTCCAATCAAATTTCACCATGCGCCCAGTTTCTTTATCAGTTGCCCATAAGGAAGGAAAGGTATTAGTAATGAGCGCAAAGTCCCTTATAAAAGGACGTAAATACGACGCCAAGCCGTAGAAACGACGAGCCTGAATTCCATTTTCAGGTCGCGGATAGCGCTTCATTGCTTCCACATGACTTTCAGCTGGACGTACACCAGAAGCATCTATTTTAAAACCCAAAGCTTCAAAACTAGCAGTGAAAAATAAGCATTTATCAAGCCCAAACTTTAAATTAACACGCTGAAAACGTGCCAAAATTGTCTCAAGGTGTACCAAATGTTCATCGAAAGTCTTTGAATAAAGGATCAAATCATCGACGTAAATTAATGCTGAAACCCATCTTTGTGCCCCCAAGATCGAATCGACAGTGCGCTGAAAGAAAGATGGCGCTGACGCGATTCCAAAAGGAATAACTCGAAATTCAAAATGACCTCGAGAGGTCACTATAGCAGTTTTACATCTGTCCTCTTTTTTAACCTTAATTTGATAAAAGCCCATTTTCGAGTCGAGACTCGAAAAAATGGTCGAATGAGCCAGTGAATTTAAAATATCACTGATTAAAGGGAGAGGATATTTCAGTACTTTCATTTTGCTGTTAACTAAACGATAATCACAAACAAGGCGGAGCCCGGCTCCTCCCTTTTTGCGTATAAGATAAGTGGGACTGGCCCACGGACTGTCACTGTCAACTAAAAAACCGAGTTTTTTCAATCTTGCAATATCCTTTTCAACGATTTCCATTTCCCCCAGGGATTTTCTGAAAGGCGGTAGAGCCGATGGAGGACCCTCAGTAGGTATAGGCATTGGTGGTAGATTACTGATACTTAAATCAGCATCAGTGATGACGAACACATCACGCCACCGCTTCAGTAATTGAAGGATTTTTTGTTTCTGATCCGGAGTCAATTCTGTCCCAAACTGGATTTGATTGAGTTCCTCTGGAGTCCATTTCTTTGGTATGGACTGTGGATCATTTCTGCGTTTCGAAATTTCATCTTGAACTTCAACTGGCATATGTCCAACGATTACTGCTCCATTTTCTAAATGTCCTAGTTTGACATTTTTGGGTAAGGAAACTGGAAAAGGTGAAGGATTGAAAATCCATACATATGGACATTCAGTACTAAGGATAGAACGAGTGACGAGTAAACGATAGTTATTGTAAAAACGTGGACACGGCTCTAGTATAGTCAAATTATTATTATCTCCAATAATATTATTATTATTACAAATATCAACTAGCATATCGGAATGAGGAGGAATAACAGTTCTCCGAACTGTGTAAATGAGAGGAGAATTGGAAGGATCTTTTTCTTTCTTCTGGGTTTTACACGTTGAGTGTTGAGTCTTGAAACTTGAAATCTGAGACTCGAGTTTCCTTTCTTCTCTTCTCGCTCTTGCTTCCTTTCTCTTACCGTATTTTACACCACCAGTGGAAAATACTTGCGTGTGCTTATGATGAGTAATATTATACCTTTTACCATTAAGATTAAAGGGCTTAATACTAGAGTGTGTGGAGTGTGAGTGTGTGTGAATGTTTGAGTTTTGAGTTGACTCGAAATATTGAGTACCGAACACCGTAGATGAAATACACATTCTTCTAAAGTTTAAAGTACAACTATATTTAGTTAAAAAGTCAGCTCCCAAGAACATACTTGGATTCAACTGATCGAACACTAACACTTGTATATTTAAATTATTATTATTAATTTGAATTTTTATATTAGCATAGCCCGAGGGACTTAACCTTTGACCGGATGCGACGGTCACTGAAACTTTTTCAGGAAAAGGAAAAATAATTTGATTTGGAATCAAATGTCGAGCTACTATATTAAGGGTACTTCCCGAATCAACTAAGGCTTTTACTTTAGTAAAAGTTTTATTTTCTTCCTCATCAAATTGTAGTAAATTTATTTTTAGCTGAGGACAAGAAAGTGATGGATGTAGTTTAAAATTTTTCTTCTTAAAATTAACATTATCCATTACATTATTTGGTAGTTGTCTTCTGGGTAAGTTATTTGTGGTTGTTGTTGTTGCTGTTGTTGTTGTTGTCTCTGAGGTTGTGTCGTCTGAGATCCATTGACAATTAATGCCTTGAATTGAGACACCAGATCTTGAGCAGTGTTCGCAACTGCGTTGGCGTAAGATCCGCGACCTCGAGGTTGTTGTCCCCGACCTTGACCTCTTCCTTGACCTCGACCTCGACCTCTCTGTCCACCTTGACCTTGCTGATTCTGAGCTTGGTTCCCTTGACCTTGTTGTCTGGAACCTCCTCGTCCGCGTCCTCGACCCCGGCCACGTCCTCGACCTCGAGAGGAGGATGACCGTCCTCGACCTCCCGAGTTCCCGTTTTCCGGATTTTGTTGTTGTTCAACAGTGGGACACTGTGAAGACAAATGCCCCCATCCAAAACATCGGAAACACTGAACTTTTTTCTTTTCCTCACTTGTTTTATCACTGCCATTGGCATTGTTGTTGTTGTTATTTCCACCTCTGCCTCTTCCTCTTCCTCTTCCTCTTGTAGTTACATTATTTAGAGCTACAGTTGTTTGATTTGCAGACGCTGCTGAAATCTTAAGGTTTGCTTCTCTTTCTCTTTTTTGTTCTTCGAATGGTCGAAGAGCCAAATAAAGATTTTGCAATGTAGCGGCAGCAGTTCCAGCGTAGAGTAATTTATCTTGATAATATGGTAGAATGTTAGCTTTAAACATTTTACATTGTTGATCCGCTGTGAAACTAGCTCTTCCCGCTTCTTCTAATAAATCACTGAAAACGGAGTAAAATTGAGCTAATGACTCAGTCTCTTTCATTTTTCTGTGTAGAAGTGAAGTCCATGCTTGAGTCGCTGATGGCTTGAAGAAATCTAAAAAATCTTGTATGATGACATCCATCGTTGCGCCAGTAGTGACAAAATCTTCTACCCATTGTCTGACTACTCTCCCTCCATGCATACAAAGTTGGAGACGGAATATTGCTGGATTTGCAGTCCAACCACACGATTCTGCGAAAAGTGTGAATTCTGTAATCCACAACTTGGCTGACTCTCCCTCTTTAAACGGTTTGATTCTTCTTCCTTCAAGGAAAGAAGCAATGGCTCCCAGTGGTGATGCCATTGTTGTAGTGAAGACTGGAGGAGTACTTGTAGTTGTGGTTGTAGTCGTAGTAATACTTATTGTTGAAGCAGTAGTAGTAGTAGTAATAGCAGGACTTGAAGTAACAGTAGCTGAACTAGTAGTAGTAGTAGTAGTAGTAGTAGTAGTAGTAGTAACTATTGCAGTTGCAGAGGAAACTGGAATTGATGATGAGGAGGAGACGAAAGTAGACGGTGAGGATGTTGTAGTTACTACACTTGTAGTAGTAGCTGGATTAAGTTGACGGAGATATGAGGTGTATGGGCGACGACTAAGTCTATCGTTTACTTCTTGAAAAGAAGTTACGATTTCTTGAAAAGGTCGAAATGTAGAAGTGGACGGAATTGGAGTTCGAATAGCAGTAGTCACAATATCTGCTGTTGGTTCATGTCTTTGATGAAAGTATGTCCAATCTTCTATATTTGCAGATGTAGGGATGGTAAAATCCAATCCTGAATCTTGAACCGTAGTTACTAGATTATTTGGTTGTGACTGGATATTAGAAGTATTATGGTCAGTTAAACTGAGATTTATACTTGGAGGTGGTCGTAGTGAAGCTTGAGACGGAATCTGAAAAGTTGAGTAGAAGGAAGATGTGTGTGTGGTCGTAGTACTAGTTGGCTCACTAGTAGTATTTGGGATTGAAGAATTTAAAATGCTAAAGTCAAAAGTGTTGAATGCACTAAATTCTATGTCATTATTAGCAGAAACCACACTATTAGTATTATTATCACTATTAGTATTATTGTCATTATTATTAGTATTCACATTAATATTTGTATCATCATTTATAACATTATTGGTAGGATTTGAAGGTAAATCTGAAATAGAATTGTCAGTAACACTAGCTGGAGTGCTTGATGACTGATGAATTATGTCCAATAATTCTTGTCCACTCAAAGGACCTGTAATTAGATTTAGATGATCTAAAGATGTGGAGACTGTGAGTGGTGGAAGGAGACGTGTGGGATTATGGAATCTAAGTCTATCTTCATAATCTGTTCTTGATTGAAAATCTCGTTCACTTATACGTAACTCCTTAACATAATCGATATTACGATCAATAAAGAATGATTTAAAGTCCGTTGCTGCTTCTTTGCAGAAAGATACCTCTGGTATCGAAAGATGTGAAGGATTAGTAAGAAGGATACTTAATTTAAAATATTGAAATAACCAATAGTCATTTTCCAATCCACGACCCTTAGAGAGATCGCGTTGGTATTTTAATTGCAAACGAAGCGGTCTATTATCAAAAGGTATAGACGGATCGTCCTTTTTCACTAATCGTCCGGGTACTTTGAAATCAATATCATCCATTACCATTAGCATAAAAAGTGTACATAATATTTGTGCATGAGTGTGTGAGTTTGTGAATTATTTTTGTATGTGACTAATGTCAACATATCTTTTATCATATTAATATCACAAATGTAGAGAGTAAAATATTTAGATTACAGACTACACTACAATAAATACTAAAGACTAAATACAAAAAGAAATAATAATAAATTTAATGCTAAATACAAAGTATACGTCTATACTTGTGTATTGAGATACTGTGTAAAACTTGTAGTGACGTAAGAAAAAAAATCGCAAAAGAAAATGCAATACGAATGCAAAAATGCAGACGAGATAAAAATCTAAAATCGATCTTGGGTTTTGCACAGGAAATGGTGAACAGAAAAACAGTCAGGCGTCATAAAAATGTCGTATGTCGATATGTGTACAACTATCAACCAAGCGACAGAAACCTGTCAGAATTCGAAGTTCAGCAAATATATCACTGATGACTAAACACAGTGATATTTTTCCTGAGCTAAAAATTTTAAACAAATCGTCTGAATGACGAAATGCAAAAACTTACACAATACGCATAAAACATACAGTAATGCAAAACAGTAACTATTAAAGCGAATGAAAAAATCAAAAGCTAAAAAAAAATAATAAAAGTTAAAACAAACTACAAGCAAAAATGTAGTGAATGCAAAAATGTAAAGAGTAAAATGTGGGAAAGGAAATGGTAACTGAGTAGAAACTGGCTACAGTAGGAATTCGATATGGAAAAAAAATTACGCAATGCAAATTGCGATGGATGATCTCACATCCTTTTGCTACGTAGCAAAAAATATATTTCTCACAAAGAAAATATTTTAAAACCTAAAGACTCAACAAATATGAAAAATGAAAAATCAAAAGGGAATAGGTACATATACTATACATATCATATGTATTTAGAGGGAATTAATACTTACACAAAGTAAAAATTATCAAATTAGCTTTTACACAATTTATCCAAAATTGTAAAATGTAAAACATACATGTTATGATTATCCAAATCAAATGCTAATTACATGTCCTATTGTCTGGCCAGAATTCTTTTATTTTATAGACGTCTTATAAGAGAGAAAAAAAATCAATATTTATTTACCCAGATCCGATTTTCCATTTGAAAATTGACCTTTTTGTAGAAACGGCTGCAATCTGCGTTTTCATGTGGGTCTCATGTCCAGCGGTGATTTTCTTTGAATCCCCTGATGAGTCTCTTGTTGTGCACTTTGGACAATATACATACAGTATAATTTAATGATGATCAATTTTCACTTGATATCTGTCCATTTTTGTAACTAGTATTCTCGATGTGGTACCACTGTTTGTAATTTTTCAATATTCCTTGGAATAATATATGTATATACCCTGTATATATCACATGTAAATTACACTGATCAGTTTTTTCTCACTTTAGAGTTTAGAGAAAAAAATCTCTATTTATTTTACGATGTTAAACCAATTTAATACATCGGAGTTCACTTTTTTTTTTACTTTCTCTACTCTCTATTAAAAGAAAAAAAATTTACACTTTGCAAAGAGTTTTTTGTTTTACTGTGTATTTTTAGTTTTTTTTGTTCACATGTGAAATAAAACTTTATTTATTTTGGAAAAATAACACAGGACCAGTGAAGGCACCATGTCAGGTGCGAGTTGGTTATACTACCTGTCTATAGTCTTTCATGACCATCAAAGGGTCAAAGATATAGACGCCCTGACTTACGCACTT
>JAQGBH010005795.1:0-13624 GCA_034698265.1 Sminthurinus aureus | reverse complement strand
TATACATATATAAAGAGCAGAGAGCGTGTGTCTGTGTGCGTAAAGTATATGTACATGTATCTTATGCATTATGCGTATGCTATACCTCGCTTACTCACTCACACGCATTAGTTTATCCTCCTCCTCTTCAACTATCACTACCAATACCACTACTCCTAATACTACACCTATCTTCTCCCTCCTTTTCATTCACACACAGCACATTACTTATGTACAGAGTATACAGAGACATAGATAAACATACTTACATTTACGTACATAACCACGCATGAATTCATACAAACAGTAAACAGTATAAAGCGTACAACAAGTACTTTACTTATCGACGACGGAAATCATCATTCTGTAATATTAGTAGCTACGCGTTACACATTATAACTCGACCTAGAGTTATACAATAGATAAATTAAGATGCGTAAATGTAGATACATGTATATATGTATACATAAAAACAGAGATATTCCTGGTTGTAATATCCCTAATAAAACACAAAAGCACTAGTGTATCCTTCTCTCTGTTTTAGCTATCTTTAGTCTACCCTTTTTGCTTCATGTACTGTGTACTATACAATATACAATAGAAGCAATGTATTATTTTCATACAATACATGTAGAATGTACATGTTATGTAATGTATTTATATTATTGCATATTATATTATACTATATACTAGACACAAGACACTTCCTCAAATACGGTCACAAACAACCATGGTAAGCACGAATTTGATTTCCTGCTCAAATAATACACATGATGTATGATGTATGATGGACGGATACAAAGATAAATTCATTCATATACATCCTATTTGATATCCAGCAGTTTTTTTCCATTTAGCTACACAATTGTATATTATACAGTATACACATTGTACATGGACAATAGAGTGTCACACATCATACATAAAAGTAAAGCATGAAGAACTAATTTATTTCCTCACTGTATTATTCATCAGTATAATATTGAACTATAAAATGTGTATTTTGGACTTGTCAATTTATCATTATTTTATACAATCGTAATTTGTTTTCTTTTTGGTACTACATTGAATGTTGGAATTATAACTTATAACTATTTGTTCTTCGTGTAACTGATAGTATTATGGTTGATATGAGACTTTTTGGTGTAAATGGAGTGACTTTCATCAATGTGTCACTAGTTTCAATCGTATTTGATAACAATATATATTGTACTTACTGTACAGATAATATACTAAATGGAGGATATTTATAAAGAATAAGGATACTTGTGCACGTTTTGAGGTTAGGTTTTCCCTCGCAAGTTTAGTTTTCGTACTAGACTCCAACTAACTGTAATTCACTACACATAGTAACAAGAGTCTAATGCAGGCACTCAAATTTTGCTGAAATTCGTAAGAAACATGTTGTCCTAGTTGTCCCTATAAACTATAAACATGGAATTCCCCAGAGTTTCTAACGCGGAATAGCTGCAAGTTGTCTGACATGCGTTAAAGAAGCAATCAACTAAATACTTTAACAGAAAAAAAACATTACAGTTTAACACCCACTTAAAATTCATTTGTTGATTTACTAAAATATTATCTAAATAAACTATGCTCAAATGAGAAATCTATAATAATTTCCTATAAATGAGTGTTAGAGTTTAGATAAGCCGACAATGTCATAGTAGTTGATAGTTCAAAAAACGTCTGAAAACCTCATTATACTTTTTACACATGTGTACGTTTTGAAAAACTATGTATAAAGAAACAAGAATAACTACTTGTCGCAATGCGAATTTCCTTTTTTTTCATGATTAATGCAGAATTGTGTGTTGTAAACACTTAATATATTGTTAAAAATGCTTGGCATCCTATTAAAATGTATTTTACATCTTCTTTTCCACAAAAAAAAAACTATATTATGCTCTGCTATCTTCAATCTTGAACCTGATGCTCTGTATCATGAATCATGAGATTGAGCCAAAAATATAAAGAAACAGCACATGTAACATGTAAATATATATAATACAGTGCAAAAACAGAGAGAGTACTTTCCGCATTCGTATCAACGTGTACATGAAACTATAGAATAATATAGTTTATTTACATGGCAAAGGTATTTGTACAAAGAAAGAATGACAAGTAGTCTGACGAAGGATGGCAACTGAACTTGATATCAAAAGTAAAATAAAAAGCCCGTTTTATTTTAAGAACAAATTCAGCTTTGAAAAACTTCAAGACTCCACTCAAGTGTTGTTTCACTAAAATAATAAATCAACTACTTTTATAACAATTGTAGAATTCTTTAGTATTCGTAAAATGTATGCATCCTGATTGCGAATTACAACAGAAAAATTATATGAGTGTAAATATAGTAAAGATATTGTCCTTCTTATAATAGTTTCAGTTTTGTATACATTACTTTTGAAAGTGCTTATAGAAAACGTTTTTTTGCAAATTGAAAAGTGAAATAGTTATTTAGAGCAAAACTCCTTTTTGTCACCAGCTTTTAATGTTGCAGCATTTACAACATGATGATGACATCAGAGTTAATTTTTTTTTCAAAGTACCTAACCTTGACTCTATACATACGACGAAAAAAAAACAGATCACAAAGACTGAGTCAAAGGATGCATTAATCTGACAAAAAAGGCTTTTAAATTTTTACAAAATTGGCATATACTGGCGAAAGTTGGCTTCAAGAAAACAACTAATGTAAACATCAACATGAAAATAAAAATTGTCATTTGACAGTTTGATTTTGTTGTAATTTGTATGATGATTTACTCGTCGGAATTTTATTCTACATAAAATGTATACCAATAAATATTGAAAAAAATTTCTTTGCGTTTTTTAATGTTGATGTCAAGTAGAAATGAATACTTACAATTGTAATACATTAAGTATTAAGCAAAGGTTTAGATAACAATTGTTTTTTTTGTCGTCAAACTCATTGATGCATTAAAAATTACGAATTTCCAATTTTAATTAAAAGATATTAAAATACAAAGTACATCATTATACTACGTCCGAGACGTTCATTTTTCTACAAAAAATTAGATATTGAACCACGCCTTCTTAATGGAAAGGATTTTTATAGCATTGTATAGTAATACAGAGAGATGAAGTTGATGAAACTTGAACAGCAGAAATTTTTCGCTACATTTTGTCAAAGGAGAGCACACACTTTGGTTTCAAATCCAAATATTTGAATGAACGTCACATCATGCCCATTATAGTGTTCATATGTAGTATGTACGTAGTTTCAAATTACTTATTTACTCAGCTGTTAAATTAAATTTGAGTCAGTCTAGTGTAACAGTTCAACACATTTGGTCATTAGTCATTACGTATGATACAAGATGACATACAAAAGCCTGTTTATAGTTTATATTGAATTTATATTGTATGATTTTCTACTAGGATATTATACACATATACACACTATACAGGCACGTAAAAACCTTTCATACTATTTTTAATGTTATTATTATGAGTTGCTCGTTTTAATTTTTTCAAGGAAAAGTAAATTAGACCTCTTTCCCTTTTGTTCTATGCCTCGAATAAAGTAAGGTACCAGGATTGGTTATACATTACAGAGTTCAATTTATAAGCGATAAGAAAGATATGTGTGTAGAATGTATATGGTACTGATTTATTTCAAATGCAAATGTGTATGAATAATATTATGTTGTAAATAGCTTTTGGATGTTCAGCAAAACAAGTCTGGTTTTTTTAAGTAAAGGAAGTCACTGTCAAAAGTCAGAAAATACCACTTCTTTTTCTAGTATCTGATTGTTCTTTCGACTGAACTGAATATTTTTGAGACAAGTATAAGATATCTCATAATAATATGTCTAAAATCTAAAAGCAAGACTGTGAGACTTTCATCTGGCATCAGCATTCATCTTGTTTTATCTTAATAACGAATGTATTATCATAATTACCTCTTTTAAATATCAATAATCATTACCATGCATCAAGGAATGATAACCTAAATTTTTTTTCGAGCAGATATTCTATGAGCAAATACTCTGTAGTATAGTATTATGTATAAAGAATGTTTATAGAATCATATGATTTTTCTTAATTTTGCGAGAAACTTTACAACTCAAAGTAGACCATTTTCTAAAAAAGATAACCACTATAATAATATTAGATTTTGTAACTTCTTTTTTTAAACACTTCATAATATTATGTGGGACCTTCTATGTGACATTATACATGCGAAATGACACTTTTAAACTTACGTATAGGCAATAATTTAGAATAAAACTGTATAATATAACCAGAAAATATAATGAGCGTGTCAAAGTTCAAGTCTACATGATTGATTGATAGGGTAATATACATTATATATATATATCACATATACATATAGTCGCCTTGAAAACTTCTGATGTAGCATATTCCATAACATAATATTATATATTCCTATATATTCCTATATAACACGCATAAAAGTGAGTACTAATTGTAAGTGTACACATAAAATATTCGGTGACACATAACAAAAGTTCAATAAGCAATAGAAAATACATGAATTTCATGGCTGTAATTGCCTTTTGTCTACTATTCAATGTTCACAGCATACAAAACACATGCAGCATAAAATACAAAATCCATCGTTATGTATTCAAATATACACTATTATAATTTATAATAGTGAAAAGCCTTTCAAAAATACAATACAAATAACTAAATCGATGCCATTATGAAACAATAATCGTATTACTATGCACTATGCACATATTATACACATATACAAAAAGAAATGTTAATAAATATTATGTAGATTCTCGAATCAAACCGTACATATTATACACATCACACATTACAATTAAAACTACAATATAGCAAATTGATTTACTTACCAAAAATTGAAGACTATAATGAGTGTTTCAAACAAGTATTACACAAAAAATATCAGATGTTTCCGGTTTTTAATTGAAGATATGATGCACTTTACACTTTGAATTATGGTTCACTAGTTCATGTTCTGAAAATTAAAACAATATTATACACACAAACTGGTGTACAAATTACAAAATAATATTATTAGAATGATGTATTTTGTTTAAGAGAGTTAACTTTGATTGTGTGCACTATAATATTTGACAGGTTACAGATTACAGATCAAATTTACAAGTAAGTATAAAAATATACCTTAAATTGCAAAATGTGTGTTGATTGAGGTTTGAGCTCTGTAAGATGATTAACTATGCATATTAACTATTAACTATTAACTGATTGACAACTGGAGTGAATGTACAATTAAATATTTTGATTTATTGGATCTTGTAAAATACAAAATAATACAAACAGAGATTGCACTGTTCTTAATGGACACAAATACGCTAAACTAAGGTTAACTATAGTTTCTGCAAAGATAATTGCAGGTTTTGTTTAAATTTGTAGTTTGGTTTTTGAAAAAGATTCATTTTAATACACATGAATTCACTGTAATTAAAATGATTATATTTAGGTCTTTCTCTCTAGACGTGCAAAATGACGACAACGTCATTTGAAATTGTACACAAAAAAGTAAGTATTTCACACAACCAAAAGTCTTACTCAATTTCAGTAAAATATTAAAATATTATTATTATAAAAGCTTTATAATTGTTTTTAAAAAACTATACTAAGTTTACAAATCTATCCAAGTAAACTGTATTTATACCACTGAAAGAGGCTATTTATCTTTTGGACATGATGTAAATAATAAATAACAATAATATGATTGGTTTTTTTTGTCGTAACTCTATCTGCTGGAAAAAACATTGAAACCAATACTTTCTCCAGTTTCCAGATCATCTGTGTAGCAAAATTCTCCAGCTTTGTTCAACATTTATGTTTATCTATATACATCATAAGTACATCTATACTTTTACTGGAAATAGGAAAAGTGAATAAACTATTAAATTTTCATCTTTATATATTTATGTATGCATAATGCATAATTAAAATAATTTGGTTCCGATTTAAAAGCACGTGTGTGTGTGATATGTCAATGCACAGAAAAAAAAGTAGAGTAGAGACAGATGCACTATATTTACAAAGAAGAATCATAAGTAAATATCATAATATTTAAACATGAGAGAAAGTCCTATTCAGTTTCCAAAAAAGTATGCCGATTTTGAAAAGAGAAAGCAGTATGTACATGTGTATTTATGGGTACAGTGTACACAAAAGCAACTGGAGAAAACTCTCCAACACTTTTGTTACATCTCTCTCTGCATGTATACTGCATAACCACAGTACGTCAAATCCAACATCCAACCAAAAATATTTTATTCAACATTTACGTTCGTCCTTCTCCAGATACTTTTACTAGATAAATATAAATAAGAGAGAGATATTCTGCTTGCTAGTTTTTATTAATATAAAGTGTACTACATATTATAGCCTATGGTGTTATAAATAATTATATTATACAGAATATTTTATTATTTAAATACCTATTGTAATATTAAGATTGTTATCATCAATTATTCCTTGTCTCAAACAATCTTTTTATGTAACTTTTACACGATATTCTGCAATTACTAGTATACTTTTTATTCCATTTTGTGAAATTCCTGAAGAAGATAACTTTTGTGTGTACCGTGTTTTGTGTGACAACATGATATATAATATATATTACGTGTACAATGCATAATTAATAAGCAAAATCCATGTATTAATTAATTATTCTTGTTCATATGTATTTGTGTCAACCAAAAGTATATGACCAAAAAAGTTCCTCTCTTGGCATCAATAGCGATAGTTTGAATAAGTAACGAAAATTCTTTGTCCTTTGTTTTGTCCAGGTTAGTTTTATTATTATAATAATTTGACATTTCTTGCAGTACTCTTTTGGTATATATATTGCGTATGTGTGTCTATGTATTTTAATTCATGCTTTATCAGGATATACCAGAATATTATAATAATTTTTATCTTTTGTGTCACTAAAAACAGACAAAGGACGAAAGCGGCGTACAATGTCCAGTTTGCCAACAACAAGCTCTGTTGACTCTGAAGAGCTATCTCTCCTTGTTACAGAATTACAGGTTTGAAGACAATATTATATATATACACAATGTTTCATAATACGTTTACTTATATTGGGCATTCTTTACAAAAAAAGTCAAATCAAATTTCATATTTATGTTTTATGTATATTTATCTTTTAGGAACTCGGTTATGACGCTATTCGTTTCAGCAGGTATGAGAAGGCTAACATAAAAAATAACTTTTTAAAGAGATTATGAACAAGTCGTAAAAAAGTATTATGTTATGAAGTATATATATTATATATGTGTTTTCATTGTGTATTTACTACTTGAAGATGTACTGATATGGTATATTGTGTTTTTTTGTGTACCTAGCTACCGAACTGCGAAAAAACTTCGTTTCATACAAACTAGATCGAAATGTATGTGGTTTTTAACACTCATTTTATCATCATCATCATTTTATGTTTTGTATTTATTAAAATCAGCATTATACCCCTAGAATATCTCTCTGATCATTCTCCATGTCATCAAAGAAAAATTAATCAAAGTAATATGTATTTTTTTGTTTGTTTTTATATTCCAGTTATTTTAATTGATATTTTTAACGTGATTGAAGCAATTCGGGAAAATGGGCTCAATTCGGATAATTTAGATCCTTATTCAATTCTCAGTGTGCCAAAATTAGAAAATGTTGTGACTTCTTTGTATGTGAATTTGAATAAACGTCTTCCAGCGTCGCAGCAAGTGGACATTACAAGTTGTGCAAGATATTTATTGAGTTGGATGTTAATTGCGTTTGATCAGTAAGCATAATAATAATAATATAGTATTAACTATTGATTTTTTTCTTTCATTTGTATTTTTTGCTAAATTCCATTCAATTTGTACTATCGTGTAAAAGTATAAGATCATTTTGTGTTTTGTACTCTGATATAATAATCAATTTTTATTGTTTTGTAATACAGTGATGGTTGTTCTAGAGGGTTAAGAGTGTTTCAAGTAAAAGTTTTTCTATCTACTCTGTGTTCCGGAAAGTTACTAGATAAACTACGCTATATTTTTTCCCAAATAGCGGATGATAATGGCAATTTGGTACTATCAAGATTTCAAGAGTATCTACAAGAAGTTTTGGCCATACCCGTTATGGTTTTGGAATCTAATACATTTGCTTATACAGATGGACTAGCTGTAAGTCTATATTTTTTTTATTGAATATCTATCATCTATAATTATTGCAAAGAGACTTTCACAATGGTTTTTGTACCAAATTCTTTTGTAATTTATTTTTAGGAGACAATTTTTTCTGTTTCTGATGGAAATGATGCTGTGGATGTTAAACTCTACAATGAAGTATAACTTCCTCATTCATAAAATATTGTACTAATTGACTATTTGTCAAAAACAAATCATTGATAAACAGTAGTAGTAATTGTGCATATGGTCAACTACATGTCTATATACAACTTTTTAAATTTTAATAGGCCGGAAAGAAGAATTCACAGACACGTATAAATATTAACCAATTTCTTGATGCACTTTTGGACCCTGGACCACCTTGTTTGATTTGGCTTTCGGTTTTACATTCAATGGCTGCTATTTCTTCTTTATCCCACGGAGTCAAATGTAACATTTGCAGTGTCAATAATATTCAAGTTAGTAAAAGTTTTAAATACATTTTACTCCATAATATTTTATGCATAATATCATTACAAAATATAAAATTTTGAAGGTACTGACTTGATAGTACATTAAATAATAATAAACCTTTTTTTGTGACTATAATTTCTCAGGGATTTAGATACAAATGTATGCAATGTCGACCTAGTTTTAACATGTGCCAAGACTGTTACTGGCAAGGAAAGGCGACAGGCAGTCATGAAGTAAATCATGAAGTTAAAGAATATTGCACAAATGTAAGGACACATAATATTTATACTTGATTGTTATACTGATTTTTGTAATTGAAAAAAACATGAGGGATAAAAAATGAGATACAAAAGTACCAACTAATAAACCATTTGAAAAGGTGTAATAAATCTCATGTATTTTATTTTGTTTTATTTTGTAACTGTACAGAAGTCAAGTGGAAGAAGTTTTAGAAATAGTTTTAGAAAAATTCGATGTGTACCAGACAAGCAATCTAAACAAATGCCAAAATTTCAACAAGAAAGGCCCCTGAATTTAGCTCACATTGTGTAAGTTTGCAAATTTACTTGTTTTGCTTTTAGTGATATTAAATTTTACATTTTACAAACGCTTTTAAAAATGCATGCTATCAGTAATATTCTTACGGTATAGATTTTTTTGGGGAATTAAATACTTTTAATTGTTTATTGCACATAACATGTACATGTGTATATTTTACATAGAAAATAAGTAGTATGGTGAGGGTTATTTATTTATATGGTGGAGGTGAAAATCGTTTTCTTTCCTTCTAAATTTTAACTTTAGTCCTCCGTCACCTTTACCTTCTCATAACGGCTTTTCAGGGGCTCCAGTCTATGAACCCCTTGATGCTTATTCTGATATTCAAAAAATGTTTTTAATGGAATCAGGACAAGGGTAAGTACAGTTTGTAAACTTGCTTACAGTTTTTTTGTACACATAATATGTTTTATTTGAATGACTGTATGAAGCTAACAGTTCTAATGATGCCTTTCGAAAAGGCTTAATATTTAACATTTGCATTAAAAAATTTAAAACAATAATTTAATATGTGAAAGAAGTTTAAGTATAACGCATGCAAATTGGTTTGATCACTTGCTTCTTTAGTGAATTTTGTATTCCAAATTATGCTATACAGTACTTAATGGTCATATAAAGAATTTTCCTAATGCTAACTAACCAACTGTGTGAAGTTTTTACTACTATTCCATGCTTCACAAAAAAAAGCTAACAATTTGTGTTATTTTGTGTTTCGTAGACCTAATAAAATGGGTACCTACTCAACAAGCAGGTAAGTCTTTAAATCTAGAAAAATTGTAGTAGTAATGAAAAAATAAAATAATTGTTGCTTGACATAAGTATAATGATTTATATGAGTTACTAATTTCCACTACTTTATTTATTTAGTGTGAGTGAAAGTGACGAGGAACACAAACTAATAGCACGGTACACTGCAAGATTAGCATCTGAAAATAAATATCCCGTAAGTTGATCCTAATGATTATTAAAATCTAATACACGATTATTGATCCTGATAGTACGTACAGGATTAGAACCATAGCAGAAAACTTATAGTATACTTATATATGAAGAAAGCAAAACATGGACGTCATGTTTTTACTAAAATGTTCTGCACAGTGTTTATGCACACATATTTTACCGAAATTATAAATCATAGTAAAGTAATAACAAAGTAACACAATAATTTGAAACATACATTATTTGTTACTTCCTAAATGCAGCCTGCTCCTGTATATAAGGTAAAATGCGGGTTTTAACACTGTGGTTGTGTGTTGTGTTGCTGATGAAGTTTTTTATGTCTAGTGTTTTTGTTTAATTTTTAAATAACAATATGTGTATGGTGTATGTAAGGATGCGCTAAACTTATGTAATGTGAATTTTTTATGACTATAATAGCATTCGCGAACTATGTCGCAATCTTCAATGATGAGCTTCTATGATACAACCCAAACACAGAGGGATATGATAGCTCAACTGGAGGCGAGGAATAGGGAAATAATGCGAGAAATTGCGAGACTACGGTAAGTGTACAACAGTCGAATATTAAAAAAAGCAAGCATGGAATACCAAGATGAATTTTTTTTTCTTACATTCGCCTCCATATTATGTATATATGTATTATGTTGTTGTAATTTTGGCCTAAATAAAATGCACTTACAGAGCGCAGCAGGAGATGGAATATATGAGTGCTAGTGACCATCATGGGCCAATTTTAATGGAAGAGCTTCAAGCTCTGCGGTACCATAAAAGCGAGTTGGAGGACAAGCTGAATAATTTACAAGTAAGAAGATTCTCATCAAGAACTTTCATATGCATACACATTATATTTGTTACAGCATATAATATGCTTGCATCATTCCTTTGTTATTGTTTTTGATAATTAATATTTTCATTTTTAATGTACAGGACTCTAGGCAGCATCTCATGGGACAGTTGGAGTCTCTCATGAAGCTATTAAAGGTACCAGCTTCAGTTTATTGTGATGATTCATTTTGTAATAATATGTGTTTATTTAAAAGTACGCATAAATTTCTGGAGTAGACTTTTTCCATTAAAATGTCGTGCATACATGAACTGTACTTTGTATGATGTCTATTTAATGCATGGAAAAAAGATATTTGGACTTGTTCCAAACATTTTTATTTGTATATATGTAGTTGTATTATGTTCTAAAAAAGGTTTTCACGGACTGGTACAACAGGATTGTATTTGTATGGTTTTGTAATTTACAGGCACAACAAATTACTCCAAAATCGTCTCCGTCGTCTCCACGGTCGTCGAGATCACCTCCTCAGTCGATGTCTATTTATTCGGGTGGATCGTTGCACCGTTCTGCTCCAGTAACTCCCCATCATTCTGAAACATTTACGTCATTGACTGGAGAACTACGATCTGCATTTAGTAACAGTACAGATGATCGTTCAGTATCTGCTTCTGGAACGTATAGTTCAAATAATTCCCGTAAGATACACACATGCATTACAAAAAATTGGACATAATATTTTCTTTTGCACTTACAAATTTACAAAATTTATAAATACAAAGTACACTATAATTATCGTATGAATCATTATCAAAATGCTCCTTCTGTTTAAATCATTCAATTCCAAAGTTATTTGAAGATGTATCTTTAACATTTAAAGCAACTAAAAATCACAATAAATAAATAAACTTTTTTTTTTTTTTGTTTTTAGGTTTACTGGTTTGTTGTGACTCGGTTACTAATGCACTATCTACATTGGTGAAAGAACTAAATGGCTCGGATGATGAAAATAATTCAGATAACAATCCGCATATAATGAAACCATTAGGTAATTTTAAACCTTAGTTTATTCATTTATTTAATAAGAAACAGTTTCTTGAATAATAAATTAACTTGTATTGTGTTTTACAAACTGTAATAATGAGTTGGTTTTTTTTTGGTTTAGATTATGAAGACGATGCTAACTTTTTGGCTGAATTACGAGCAAGAAGAAGACACAATTCAAATGAAAATGGTGGACAAGGTTATGAAAGAGAAGGAACTTCTCAGACGTTTGATAATAATGCATCATCTAGTAGACAACATTTAAAACAAAATGCAGATACAGCTGAGCTTTACGATGAATACGTTTCCAATGCAAGTAAAACTTGATAATCAAGCCTAGTTTGAATACAGGTGAATTATGTCGAATTTCTTTTTTGTTAGAATTTAAACTGATTTTTTTAAGTAGCTACCTACTCTCTCTCTATCCATTTATTGTGATGACGATGACAGTGGTCGAGCATATATAGAGAATATTAACCCTTTCAATTTTAATACCGATCCTGCGTACATCAATGAACCCACAGTGTTTTTATGAAGAAATATGTTCTGTTCTCTGGTAGAGCAATATATTATGCGTACTTTAGATTTTAATAGATACCTTTGCTGCTACATTAAGAATTTATGCTTTGGTTTTTTTTTTCTTTTTTTTTAAAATACCTGCATATGCTGTCTAATTACAGTTTAAGTACTGTATTTTCTAAACTCTGTTGTTGGAAGTAACAAGTTTTGGGTTTTGCTTAGAGTTTTGACTCATTTCTGTTAGAAAATTTAGTTTCCCTAAATCCTGAATCAGCATTGACGGATGAGTTTAGTGATAACATTCCAATTTTTTGAATCATGTCTCCTCTCACACTTCTCAGCTATACATTGTAGTATATTTGAAAACATTATATTCCTAAAATTGTTATACAAACAGAAGTATACTATATTATTATACATTATACATAAATGTAATAAGAAGAATCAAGGTACAATATCTTATGCATTATGTATAACGAATGTATTAGAAGTGTGCTAAAACTACAGGTGAAATATCACTGTGGAGGATATTATGATGTACAAAACACATCAATTTTTAAAATACAAAATACATAAATGGCATTCCAAGTATTTACTAAAGAGAAAGTTTGTAGTCTCGATATGGAAGGCAGCATATATAAATAATGTGTGTATACACAGGTTTTCACACAGCTCTGAAGGAGAGACTTTCCCTGTTATTTTTTGTATATTATGAGTTATGAGTTATGAGTCATACTTTATGACTTATGACAAATGAACAATTTTACCAGTATAGACTATACAGATACATGCCAATTAATTACTGTTTAACTGTTTTGTTTACGTATCGGGTATTTCCAATTTATGGAACAATCTGCAACTATAGAGAATCTCGTTTCAAATTATATTTTGCTTCTATTTATACACACGTTTGGATATTATTATATTACTTCAAGGCTGACTTTAACTAGGTTATTCTAAATGATAAGTCGTTTCGAATTTCGAATTATAGTTATTTATACAATTTTACTTATTTTATAAGCGAGTACTATTTTCCAGTTTTTCTTTTCATAATGTCATAGATTGTACGTTCTACGTATTGTATGTTGACAAATTACTTCGGTGTTGGGAGTATGGGATCAGTCTGGATTGGGCCGACCTAGAAATGTGTCGC
>JAQGBH010005794.1:0-13624 GCA_034698265.1 Sminthurinus aureus | reverse complement strand
AAGGAACAATATGACGGGGTCCTGACTTAAATTTTCTCAAAACATGTAAATTTAAGTCCCTCTAGTGTACATGTATATGCGGTGTCTAATGTGTAACGTCTAACAGCAGCAGTAATAGTAATAGTAAACCCTCCAACTGTATCTCTCTAAAGTGACCTTTCTCCATGCTCTATAATTCTATAGTTCCTTGACTTGGCTCATGGTACATGGCCAACAAACCCTAGAGAAATTCACAAAGCCTACTTTTGTCGAAACATCAGCATCAAATGACCGTCCTAAAAATTTACTTATTTATTTCCTCGCGCTCTTCTCTTTTCTCCTCTCTATTCTCTATTCTCTGCATTTTCCACTCTGCTCCTTCTCTCCTCTCTTCACTCTTCACCACTATAAAAGGATAGAGAACAATATCAAGTGTAATACCCTATTTTACAGCTTTTCTCTCCTTATAATATAGCCAATAACATTTTTTTTCTCATCCAAAAAGGCTTCCAACAGCCATATAATCACGTTAATCACCTCCCTCAGATTCAAGTCCCGTTTGATAATAATAATAATCATTATTATTATTATACTACTACTCCTAGTGTCGCCTTCACCATGACAATATCAATCAAAATCCTTCAAAGAGTTTAATATTTATAACACGATAACTCTTGTCTTGTCATTCAGTATTCAGCTCAGAGTACAGTACAGTACAGTGCAGTGTCTGCAAACTTTTAAGTTTCTATCCATCAAGCAAGAGTGATACTATAGTTGAAACTGAATACAATTACAATGACAATCACACTCGACGTGTTGTGTTATATCAGTAGAAACTTAAAAACTTTCGTCTTGCTAAAAATGTTTAGTGTCTATAGTCTATACCTACCATAATATATAATATAATAATATTATACATTCAGAAGGATTTCAAGTACATGATTCTATAATAATATATCATTATTTTGGTTTTTTTGAACGTTAAATTTTAATAGGACTCTCAATTCATGTAATTTATGTATTTTATTATTACTTGACATTTAAAAGAAGAAGGAATACTCTACATTGTACATTGTGCATAAATCAACTTAATAATATTAATAATGAATAAGTAAATGTTGAATATTCGTCAATCATTATTTTCGAATGAATGGAAGTTGAATCTGCGTATGAGCTAAGCCAAACTAAGCCAGCCCAAAGCATGGAAGTGAGCACAGGTTTAATGCACGAGGAAAATCAATACAGCGTGTGCAACTGTGCACACACATTTGGAGAGTACTACAAACTACACTCTACATTCTACACTACATTCAACGATACAAGATACAAGGATTTTCTAGGAAGTCACACAAAACTCAACACAGTTTCCACATAAGCTTTGTCAGCTTTAACTTCAAAGTTTCCCGTTTCCTATACCTCCTCTCTCCTTTCTCCCTTCTCCTAACTCCTTCTCTCTCTTTTTTTCCAGTTTGAGCTTGAGCTTGAGTCTGAGTTGGAGTTGGAGTTGGAGTTTGAGCTTGAGTATTACACATTGTAAAATATTTACTATACTTGTCTAATATTTTTACACCTTGCAAATTCCTCTACTTTACTCCACTTTTCCATACAACAAAGTTTGAACGTAATGTGTACTTAAAATAGGCTACAGCAATCCAATCATGCTAAATTTTTTTCTATAGAATTAAAAGGGACGAAATTACATTGCTTTACTATAGTATGTATTTTTCATAGTAAAGAAACCACCACAAGAGATGCGAATACAAATACAAATAAAAATACTACAAATTCCAAACAGCACGAATCTACCGTGATCCAGTCAATTTGTATGGAAATCAATCGCGTCTGTACTGGCTAATAAATAAATAATTCAGTTGCAACAGTCTTTGCACGATAACGATAAAAATCCCTGTATGTATGTACATGGTACTATTGTGTATATTGTATATTGTATATCCACTTGGTTTCATGTTTCCCGATTCCACGGACATGGCGTGCAACATGACCCGTGATTTTTTGTACCAAACCCTAAACCTACCCAGTTTTATGTAACTACTCTTTTCTGTGCATGTAGTTATTTAAAGATTCCGATTCCAACTCCGATCTTTGATGTTCAAAGAAAGAGAATAAAAACAAAATGAGAGAAAAAAAACAGGAGGGGATTTATTTACTTGAAAAAATAAAGTACAAAAGTTGTTAATGCACCTCACAAATGTAGTATATATATATATATATATTTATATGTGTCTGTCTGCACATATGTACAAAGACAAGTTTTGTCGTTAAAGTCTTCAAAGAGATGTAAGAAGAGGTTTCAATTGACAAATAAGTACAGAAACATATAAACACATAGACACAGTTAAAACGGGTAAATATCTAAATATCTCAAACATGAAAGTATGATGACTGACTACTTGACTTTGAACCCATCTCCTTCCATTCACATTTAAATTCACATTAACATTTGCAAAAACATTTACATATGGCAAAAGAAAACGATGATGATGATGATGATGATGATACGAGTAAACAAACTACGCATGTATAACTTTTGTACTTTTACACACAAACACAAACGAGAGGGCTGACGACGACTCCTTTTGAGCTTTGGATATTATATCATGTGCTACATATGCTCCTTCAACTCATGAACGAACATTCTTTCCTTGACTTTTTTCCTCCACCCAAATCCAACACAACATAACACAGCACAGCACAACACAAGACAACTTTACAAAAGTAAAAAGTTTACATTTATTTAGAAACAAGTCGGGTTAAGTGAAATATGGTGACTTACTTTAGAAATACAAACCATGCCATTGGTCTGTGATCCGGTTATGTTAGGAAATGTTGAAGTGGGCATTAAATTAGGCACCGTGAATGGTATAAATAACATTATGATTGTATAAACAAAATGTATAAATTTTTAAAACTAATATTTGATAAACGTTTCAATTTTTTTCTTTTTACTATTTGTAGTTTCAATTTGAAAAATATTATTATTCTTATTATTATTATTATTTTGTACACAATTTCTCAAGTTGTCGGCACAAATTCAGAATATTTCAAATTAAAATTTGTTTAGTTAAAGTTCAATTCAGTCCACTAACAAGTAAAGTATTTTCACCCTTTTTTGTTTTATTAAATTTGCATTTTATTTTATTTGATTTTATTTGTCTTCCTTGTTGAAGCAACAGTATAGTAAAGCAAATAAATAAAAAACACTGTCAAATTTTCAGAGTTATATAGTTATATAGTCAGACTATAGGAAGAGGAAGCAGTGATAACAGTCAAATAAATAATTAGAGTGGAATGTGCCACTTCTTGACTTGACACTCAACTTGACACCCGACATTCAACCACGTGTCAGTAATTTATGATAGTAATTGGTGATGTTTCCTTTTTGTTGTTGGTTTTCTCTCACATTCAAATAGCCAATTACTTGAATGATGATGAACACAACACGTATCTACAATTCTTCTCACATACAAAAAATACACACAATATACGGACAAAACTGACGAGGAAACCGACAAGACGGAGAAAAACGAGAAGAGTCCTAACACTCTTTAATTAAGTAACTATTTGACGTGGACTCAACTCATCTGACTTTTGGAGTGAGATACATGAGTCTCTTATCTATTTAGCTTTGACTGAAATCTAAAGTCTAAAGTCTTCAGTCTACAGTCTAGATTCCAGAATCTGGAATACGCACCAACCAACCACCTCGTGTATATTTATATATTTATAAATGTATGCATGTGTGTATTGTGTATGTATGTGTGTGTTTGTGTGTGTGTTTGGTTGTTTGTTTGTTTGTTTCTGCGTACAAAATTTTTGTCACAAAATAGTCTCGTTTCAAACACACTCTACTCTTTAATTTGTCAAAATTCCTCTCCGGAAATCCCAATCCCAATCTCACTCTAATCAGATCAGATCCGGTAAAAAAATATAATTAGTTGGGAAGAAAAAAAATCAACAACTTTCACCGCGGTGAACAACTTTTGCCTCAGAAAGAAAGAACGACCGAACGAAGGAACGAAACACGTTACTATCAAAATCTTCCAAAGCCAACCGTAGGAGCCACTGTATAGCTCAACTGTATAGCACATGCTCAACAAAGCCATTTTCCTTTCTCTTTCTTTATTTCTCCCTCTCGCTCTCGCTCTCTCTTTCTCTCTCTGCCTCTGCCTCTCTCTCCCTCTCTCTGTATCGTGTACACTGTACAGTGTACCGTGTATCATGTATATGCACATCTATCTCGTTCTCTCTTTACTCTTTACGTTACTTTCTTTTATCAACCTTTCCTCTTCTTTTCCCTCTGCTCCTGCTTCTTCTTCTCATTCTTATTCCTATTCCATTTCTCTGGATCCTCTGTATCTTCACCTCTTTTTGTTCCTCCCCTCATTTTATAAAAGTATTCAGGTCGTTTCATATCACAACTTTCACGATCCTATACAAAACTCTTGAGTTTATGTTACACTTATTTCCTCTCTGTCTCTATCCTTCTCTCTCTCGTTCTTTCTTTCTTTCTTTCTTTCTATCTTCAATTCAACTATTTGGATTTAAATCTTCTTCTCATCTATATGTGCACATGTTCAATTGAAGTGGAGTTGAGTAGAGTGTAGTACAAAGCAAAACGAATACAGAGTAAAGTAAAAAGTATAGGTGTTCAATCAACTTTTATATGAGCCACTGAACATATTACGATAGATTGCATTGCCATTTTCCTCCTTTCTCTTTCTCTTTTTTTTCCCTTCTTTTTAAACTCTGTTTATAGTTTAACCATATTCTACTTTTTATTATTAAATTGTTTTGAAATCATGGAACTCCAATAAATACAATTGTAGTAAAATAAAAACTTGAACACTTAAATCTCGTATCTTGAATAATTTTTGATCCACTACATTACTTGTATCCATTTTTTATTGATCAAAACATTCATCGACCTTAATTATTTCTTTCGAATTAATTATTAAGAAACCAAACCATTTTCTTATGCTTATTCTCGTGAATTTTGCCAGACTTTTTAAGCACCCACTAACTTCATTATACACAATTCACATGGATATCAGGAAAATAAACTCATTGGATTTTTTCCCTATTTTTCCCATTTTCCTATTTCTCTCCCTATAATTTTCATGCATACACTGTACTTTCATTAAGAATTTGCATATTTGATGGTGAAAACTATGTAAAAAGTAAAAGGGAGCTTTCAGCTCCAGATTTTCCTAAAATGAAATACGACGGATACAAAACCTTTATTTTCACAAAATAGGTTATCCCCATTCCCTTTCTACTTTCTACTTTCTACCTAAACAACCAAATTTACACAAATAAGAACTAACGACGACCAGCTAAAGAGTAGAAGGAGAGTAAGAGCGAAAGAGCAGAAGAGGCAGAGAGAGGGAGAGAGAGATGGAATAAATTCAAACTAAATAGTAAATACAACTAAGCTCTCTCGATATATCACATTATAAGGTAATACCGTGCTCAAATTTTATAGGAGCATATGGGCTTAAAGATGTAAATACATGAACAAGTTTGTATACTCACTCGACTTGTTTATGGTATGGTAAGTTGTTGAGTTAATAATGTCTTCTAATAAAGAACCAGTAGTCCTGGAAATGTTCCTATTACAGTTTTCCATTCATTTAAGTAGAGGATGGAAAAGGCTCATATAAGTGTGCATTCACTATTACACAAGTGTGTTTGTGTTTCTCTAGTTTCTCGATCCTTCTCACTCTACGTTGAATGTTGAATCTTGTATGTGTATGTGTATGTGTCTAATGTGTCTGTACACACGAGTTGGAGTACCAGTAAGAATAAGAGAAAGCATTGAATTGAGCAGAGTTGTTGGTTCTTCCCTTTCTTCTTCTTCTCCTTCCTCTTGTCTCATCTAACTAGCTATAGAAAACCCAGAGAGAGAGGGCGAGTGAGAGCGAGTGAGTGAGAGAAAGGGCGTTTTTCTAGAAGATCAAGTTGCTCCATAAGTTCTATTTATGACAGATGCTTATCTTGATGATTCAATGTAGAACTAAATCTATCATAAAAAACGACGTGCCTGGAAGATTTGATATCTTTTTCATGACATCATTACCACAGATTAACTTATACACCTTTTTCAACCCAAGACAATCTAATACATCCAATCATGAAACTTCAGCTCAAGTTCCAGTACCAGTTTCAGTTTCAGCTCCAGTTCCAGTCAGAGTTGAAAATTCCGTCAGATGAGCAATACAAAGAGACGCTTAAAATTCATGCCTACGAGGAATTAACGCTTTATTAGTTATACTTCCCTCTCCTCTCTCACTTTATTGGCTCCTTCAAAAAACTCATCAATGAGACACTCAACTCAAATTTACTACTACTACTACTATTCCTATTACTACTGCAACAACTATATTACTGCATACTACTACTATCAGCAGTTTCACCACATACAATGACTGCACAGCACACAGAGTATAGTGTATAGTGTATAGCCTCATCCTATAACTTCCCCTTCCTCATCTATTCATTCATCAACTCATTCATTTACATATGTACATACACATTATCCATTATTCCCATCAAGTATCTCATTTTATAATACTATAGAAAATAGAAATGCACAGATTGTGAATTGTGAATCCCTGCTATATGCTATATGCTATAAAACTCAATCTTTTCTTTTCCTCCTCCTTGATGAGACTCCTATTCCTATCCATCTCTGTTCTTCTCTACTCTGCTCTACACTACTCATTCACTACAATATTATTAAGTGGATAATGAGAGAAGTTGAAAATATGTTGTTTTCATACATTCAATAGTCTCATTTATTAAACACCATTCTTCAAACCCTCATTCTTCTCTACTCTCCTCCTCTTCTTCTTCTTCTTCAACTGTTCCATATCACACTTAATAACTACCTAGAAAATATGTTCCTGATCCATAGAAAAAAAATCAGAGAGAGAAATAGAGAAAGAACTCTCAAGATATATTACCAAAGATTTGACTTTTAGTGGACAGGGGGTTATGTAAAGGTGTGTAAATCATGAAGCGAGGAAAATACATACATACATACATACATACATCCAGACATAAGCCTATATGTATATACTACATATTATATACAGTATACAGACTACAGAGGTATATATAACGTATATCAAAAGGAGTTTAATAATGGAAAAAAATAAAAGAAAGCAGGTCTTTGTCAAATGCGACTCATCTATGTAAAGAATAAAGAATGGTTCTCTGTAAGTGGTATAGTATGAGTGTATGGTGTATGGGTAAAAGAACGGAAAAGTACACAGTAAACTAAACTCGATTCAACTGAACAATCACTGAGTAAAAAAAAAGAGAAATGTGAAAGTTTTCCGTATACGCACTATAAACTGTGAACAGTACCAGAAGTTTGATCTGGTATGCGTTTGTAGTTTGTATGATGCGGTGTAGTTTGGTACGGTGGTGGCGAATATCGTCTCTCTCTTTCTTTCTCTCTCTCTTTCCCTACTCTCCTCTCTCCATGTAAGTATGTATAAAGTTGTGAAGGGTTGTGAAGGGAGAAAGAGACAGAAGGAATGAACTGTTTCCATTTTTACGTTGAACATCCCATACACAAAATATGTGCACATACATTCATGTACAAAGTAACATGTAAAATGTACCATGTACGTCCATGTATGGTCCTGGAGAAGAGTGTGGAGTGAGAGAGAATTCGGAGAATATGGAAAAGAAGCTCGTTCTTGTCGGAATGTCCTATTCGGTCATTCATGTGAAAAAATCTTGAAAATGGCCATTACTAGTTTCCTCCTGAAACCATTACGATTGAAAAGTCCTCTCTCCCTCTCGCTCTCTCTTTCTCTCTAGCCCATACACTAGGCACTAGGCTCACACATGATTTATGATGGAGTAGCATTCGCCAGTCTAATAATAAAGTCAATTTTACATTGAGTACTCCGAACCATCCGACCAACCAGCTAGCCAGCAAGTCAGCCACCCAGCTAGCCAGTCGGCCGAGTCAGCCTCAGTCTGCGTAAAATGTTCTCTGTAAGTAAGCAACTAAGTAAGTTAGCAAAGGCAAACCCACCAACACCAACATACAAATTCAAACTAAACTCAACACACTAGTCAAACACATTTGACATTTTCATATGACTACATGTATCGTGTATCGTGTATCGTCTATCTTATATCGTCTATCGGCCGCCACAACTCACACCGTATCTTCCAACCAAAATATCTACTGCTAAACCAGACCGGGCCAGACCATAACCTTCATCCCTAACAATTTTATAACATTACAACTTCTTTATCCAAAATTTCATCCTGGACAAAACCTGTACAACCTCCTTTTCAAAAGTCTCATACTCACACAATTCTAATTAATAAAATAGAAACCAAACAAACCCAGCCAAAACATAATCTAAATTTAAACGGCTATTTCAACGTAAATTACAATAATATTATAATATGTTTTACAATATTATTTAATCGATTAATCAATAAATGTACATAGTTAGACGTAGTGTAATGTACGTACAATGTAAATTGTACATCGTCCATGGATTTTACATAGATACATATAAATAAATAGTACACAAATCAGGATGAAAAATAAATAGATAAATCAATGTCATGTATCCGTAACATCTTTTTATACAGAAATACAGACGCATACATATGAAGGACATTGCACTCGATTTTTTATATTTTCCTTCGAGTTCTTATTCTTCTTCTTGTTCGTCTTCCTCAACATTTTTATGTCCTTTATCTAAAAGACTATGAAAAAATAATAATTCATGTACAATGAAAAATGTACATTGTACATTGTGCATGCCTTCATGTTCTGTTCTAAAACAATGACATTTAGGACATTTTTTGTCTTTGTCTTTGTCTTTGTCCTTGTCTTCGTCTTGTCTCTGTTTTAGTATCTTGGCTTTTCCTCTCTCTCTTTCTCTCTCTCTTTCTCTGTCTCTTCCTCATTTAACAATGGTGAAAGGCAAAGTAAAACGAGAAGAAGGAGAAGAAGAAGCAAGAGAGTGAGTTTACAGTAAGTTGTATCTACAGAAGAGGAAGGAAATATAGACAAAAAAATTTTGTCTACTGGATGTTTTTGTGGACTTTGAAGACTTTGAAGACCAGACTAGAGAACGTGCTAAGAATTAAGAGACTCGTTCTGTCTACATTCTACATATAAATATATATATATACTACTGTAGTTCATCCTCCAGTTCTGTTCTGGTTCTGTTTCTGTTTCTATATCGTCTGGGGCCAAACCGATGGACCAATAAAACTCACTCCGTAAAACAAGATAAGGAAATCGAAATTCCAATACAGGGTCCCCTAGCAAAGATAGCAAATCGATATAATAACATTGTGTGTGGTTTCTCGCCAGCCCTCCACACATACACACACACACACAGCTAGAGCCTACCCAGAGCCCAGAACTTGGAACCTAGAGACTAGAGACAGATGTGGAAAGACAGGGAGAGAGTTTGTACATCGTATGTGTTTGCCGTAAGGCCAAACACAGTGTAAACGTTCCGGGCTTCAAGAGGAGCTTCCAGTGGCGAATAGAAACTTGCGTGTAAAGCTACCACAAATCTCTCTGTTCTCGGTCGAATGACCAATTTTCAATTCAGCAACAAATGCTTGTTGAACAAGTCCTTTCCATCAATTTCTTCATAAAGCTTTGTCTAACACTACTCAACAAAGACTAATGAATATATTAAATGCATTAAAACTCTCTCTCTCCTTGTGGACTTGTCCGTTGCCTGTATTTATGTATATGTTTGTGTGTTTGTCTGACAGGCAAGAAGTGTTAGCACTATCCCAATCCAAATCTACAACGTACAATCTACAATCTACCGTCTTCTGTCTACCAGCTACCATGTTAATGGTTGGTTCGTTAGCTGTAGTTGTTAGTTGTTTTAAGGGAAACTGTCCAGCTTTCATTTCACTTAATTCTGAGCAGTTAAAAGTTTTATACATGTATTTATATGAACAAGAGATGGAATAGTTGGAATTTGAATTGGACTTTGAGTGCACAGACGAGTTTTATCCAGTTCCCACAGACGAGCCTGTCTCTTCTTCCTTATTGTTCTTCTTACTTTCTCCCCTTTGCCTTTCTCTTTTTCTTTTTCTTGAGTCTGGAGTCTTGAGTAAAGAACATTCTTCACATCATACAAATTTATTTTAACCAACAAACCAAGAAACCAAGTAAGAAGCAAGAGAAAGGAACTTTTACGCATTAAATCTGCTATACATATAGTCTATAGATATATAAGATATATAAACGTATACATGTAGGATTCACAACCCACATTATCCGACATACCGATACATATTTGTACTCTCTCCTTCTTTTTCCTTTTCCTGTTTCTTTATTTCTAAAGCTGAAATTGTGTTTCCCAAAAAAAATCCTTGACGTCCATCTTCTCCTTCAGCCTTCAACCTTCAGTCCTCCACTTGAAAAGTTGAAAGAGTAGAAGGCTAGAAGACTAGACGAGTAGAAGAGAGAGAAAAAACGGAAGAGGAGGAAAGATAAGGATCGTTCAAAAAAAAACTGTACAACTGTACACTGTTCTGATAACTGTTAACTGTTCACCTCATATAGGGGCTCATTCTGAAATCTTCAAAATTCCTCAGCAGACAATTATTGAAGCTTTCAACTTTCAACATGGTACTTCAACAAGCCAACTTTTTTCATGTACAAAAATTCCACACTTTTTTTAACATTCATTCCTAATACAATGTACAATGTACAGACTACAGACTACAGGCAGTCAAACAGTCAAACACACACACACATGTACAATGTACAACCAGAAACTAAAGAGGCTTTTATTGATTCCGGGAATACTTACTAAACCGCGCAAGATTTCTCACCCTATTTCAGAACAATATAGTTAGAAACGTTTAACATCCATATACACATTTATATATGCACACGACAGCTTATCGGCTGCTTAGCTAAGCTTATCGTCTTGAGAAAAAAAATTGTACGAATTGAATAGTTAAAAGTATAAGAGGAGAGAGTAAAGACAGTCCTCGAATGTCAATGCTTTTAGCCTACACATTCTACATTCTAAATTCTAAACCAACTTGAAATAATACTTGAAAATTCAAAACCCATACTCTTAGTCACCTCTTTCTCCTATCTCTATTTAATCACGTTGTTCACGCCCATACTCACACTAAAATACATATCCACATTTATTCACAATTTACAATGTATTCTATCCATTTCTAAGAATATTGTGATGCGTACATATTATAGTCTTTTAGCTTTTACATGCAGTTGTAAAGGAATTGCAAATCGCATCCTCTTTTTTTACTTTTTAAATGGTCCTTTGAATGGACATTGACATGATCAAGATGATTCCTCAGAATTTGGAATACGTACGTTCAACATTGCATTTTGTATTGTGACAAGGATGAAGATAGTACGACATACTCAAAAAAACCGTTTTATCTTTATACATCACATCGCAGGGACAAGCAGCATGGAGTGAGTATGGGGTAGACAAATCTATAAGAAAAATAAAAAAGACTTTTCCTCGACCACTCGGAAGTGAAAGACCACAGAAAATCCATCAATCATCATGGACTTAGGACATTCTACCGACTCTAGAATCTAGACTCTAGACTAAATATATCCCTCTACTTCTCTATTTTCAAACCATTCCAACCGTTCCTTACAACAAGTCAACTACTTCCTCTGACCCACCCGATGCGACATATCACATTGTAAACACTTTGAATTCCTCATACCAGACCATGCCATTTCACTTTATTTTCTTTTATTCAAATAAATGTCTGTCGTCCAAACTCCAAACCTCGGCTAAAGGGCAAATAAAGGGTCACACTTACTGCAACATGGACAACTGGAGACTGGAGAAATAGACAAATAGACACGTACACACATGACACATGTATTACACCTTATATGAAGATGCATTGTCCCAATATTTTCCATTTTCCATATTCACCTTTGATTCAAACTAGTATTTCTTCATTTGTCAAAAAACTGACAAGTGACAACTGCATGACCACAAGAAATTTCTTGAATTCAATCCAGTCAAACTGGACCGGAGACATAAATTTTAGGAATATGTGGCGTGGAATTTTAATTCCTGAATGTTTCTCTCTTTTATATCCACCGAGTTTTCTCAATTTCACATTCTCCACTCTCCATCATCATACGTAATGTACGTTGTACATTGTACACCATATGTTTTTGAGCAAAATAAATGAAAGGAGAAGCGAGGAAATGACCCAACTTGTCTTTTGTATCTATATTGTGTCCTGTGTCCAAGCGGCTTTAACTGAGTGACTGAGCGAGTGACTGAATGAGCAGAGTGGGGGAGAAATGAGGGAGAAAGCAAGACAATTTACGCGTTTCTTTTTCATTCCAACAACTCTACGCACTCAGGACAAAGCATTAAAGTCTACTTCATCTACGCATATTACAAATACCTATGTATACGTTGTGTGTTTACAAACATATATTACATAATACGTTACACGTGACACATGTATCCACTGTACTCTGTACACTGTACTTTTCGTTTAACGCACATTGTGTAATATTTCGAAAGATAGTGGAAAAATAGACGAGGGAAAAATTCTAGTGAAAGTCATTACTACTAGTGCCATCACTACTACTATTATTATTATTATTACTACTACTACTACTACTCGCAACTCATGTAAAGCTTTTCATTTCAAATAAGAAGAATTCTTGGAAGCTCAAGTTTTCAAGTAGAGAAAACGAGAGAGAGAGAGAGAGAAAGGGAGAGAATGTAGAGTTAAAGCTTTAGAGTTTCATTTCCAGCAGTCAGTCTCAAGTCTCTAGTCTCCACAGTCCACAAAGAACGAGTGAAAGAGTAATGTGAGAAGGATTCATGTTTCCCTGAAAAAACTCTCCAATTCAACTTTGCTGCTTTGCGTCATTCCAAAGCTCATGTCACACAGGCAACTATTCATCGAAACTAAGAAGGATAAAAGACATTGTGATACTCTGGACTCTGGACTATCCGATAAGCGTTTCCATTTTCATTCCAACGTGTCCTCTTTCTCCACAAACTCTATCAATTATATATATGTTTCCTAATCCGATGTGTACTTATCCAGCTGTGGACTGACCATTTCCTGTGTTTTCAAGTCTTCAAGTCTGGACGCTCTAAACAAACATAAAATGTTTGTGTTCACCAGTCAGCCACTGACGCACATGTTACTTCGTACTTATTTTAACAACCAATGTTCACATGTAAACAATTGTGCAATAAGAATACGAATACGAATATGAGAAGCATCATGAATCATGAGGAAAACGTAAAAACTAGAATATCACATAAACAAACCTAAACACAACAAAAAATATGACACCATCATCATAATTTTACATCCTCTGAAATCATACTATACAGCTTAATAATAATAATAATTATTATTATTATGCAATGTTCCATTACAAGTATTTTCAATTTTTTTGTAAAAAAGTGTGAATTCATTGAATCAATTGAAAAAAGATGTGGTAATGCAAAAAATAAGGAATGCACCACCACCGAATACAACACATAATAATAATATGTAGAAGTCCATCAGATTCTTACCCTTACGGCCATATGCACTTTATTGCATATTCATATACTTCAGT
>JAQGBH010005793.1:0-13627 GCA_034698265.1 Sminthurinus aureus | reverse complement strand
GGCCATGAACCATGTGATTTTGAAAAAAATTCGTGACATCGAAGTATTTCAATGGACGTTTTAATTTGGAGTTAGCCAGCATAATATACTGTACTGTGTTTTGCTTGATTGTATGCGGAATTTTTTTTAACGCAAGACATTAAAAGACTTTTATTTGTACAATGTACACTATGCACTATGCATGGAACAAAGCACGATCTGCCCTATTTACGCATATAAAAAACTTACAAATTATAATATTATTGCATCAAAGTTTAATACTTTTTATGCATAAAGCTTCAGTATTAGTTAGTAGTACGAAGTCTGTAACATCAAGTAAACTATTGAGCATCTCACTTGTATTTTGACGCATTTGCTGAAACTGTGTACTGTGTAAATATGTAGAGTTTAAAAAAGGTATTTTATTTCAGGTAGTGGATTAATCCATGTAGTACTTAAATTTCAAACATGTATTTGCTTTTGTTTACAGTGACAGTAATTAAAAGTTACAAAATTAATGTGACAATTAAACAAATATTGTGTCCAACTCTGATTCATTGAAAGATGGAAATCATTTTTTCCGAAACCACAAGCCAGTAGTGGAAATTATTTACTCTAGGTATATCAGAAATTTGGAACACTGGTAAATTTAAAGAGGTACAGATTGTTGAAGTCTTCTTCGTTTCAGCTTTGACCTCTGGTCAGTTTTTCTAAAGTATATAGGTATAGGTATATTTTTCACAATTAACTTAACAGTGTTCATGTTCTATAAAGTCTACAGTACGTGTACACAAATCACTGAAACAAAATAAAATTACAGAATTTTTGACAATTTTCACACCAATTATGTCATCAAGTTTATATGCCTACTATTCCACTTTTAATAGTAAAAGTTTTTGACTCCTCCCCTTCCTATGATTTAACATACAGACATCCTTGATTTTTCTTAAATAATCATACAAAAAAGGCGGAGTCAAAAACTTTTACTATTTTTAATGGAATAGTACTTATTTATACAGCATTTTCTTTCCCAGTAAAGCTATGATTTGATTTGAGAATTAAACCGTTCAAAATTCAGAACATATTATTATAAAAGTTAAAAATGGCAAATGAATAAGGGAGAAAGTTCAGTGTCACTCATAACAATAAACCTATAATATTACTGTAGATTTTTGGATCATGGATTTTATTGTATTATTACTGTACTAGTGTAAATCTAAAATGGCAGACAAAAATTTAAAAAAAATGTACGCATTGACATGATTACTACTACATGTATGTACTTATCATGTACACTTATCTGGTATATATGTATATGTACACGCACAGATTTAAAATGTACAGGTACCTAAATTATATATCTATACTACTTTTTCTCATAACATGCCCTACTATGTGTAAACTATTTACAAACTACAAATACTACATTTTAATTTATAGGGTGTAAAAAAACAAAAAAAAACTATAAAGACAAAACAAATAATAAGGCAGCAAAATATTTTTTGTATTTTGTTACCTTATTCTTTAAACTAAAACAATAGCATACATATAATATCTAGATGTTCTCTATAATATATGCATTATGTATTCATTATTCATATTGAGATTTTTTTAAAACATTTAAAAACATACACAGGTCACGGAATAGAATACACAGTGTAATATATTATATATTATAATAATTATGACATAACAACTTATTATAGGCATATATTAAATATTAAATACATTTTAGACTCGTCTATAATAACAAAATCCATGTCTTCTTTTCATAATATAAAAAAATGTAGAATTTACATGGTATGTTATACAATATTATCATAAGAGCATAAATAAATTACAAAACAACAAAACATGCCGATACATACATAAAATAGTACAACGCGTCACAACATTATCAGCCGCTACGTCAAATAAATAAATATCTTACTATAATCTAACTTAATTCCGTCTTATTACTTACTACCTATATTTCCTTACTTACTTGTACCATTTATTATCATATCATAAATGTCAAATGTATCTTAACCTATACAATAGCATAATATATAATATGAAACTACTTTTACTAATTTAAGTACATGTAACTCACATGTACAATGAACTTAACTTAGATTTACTTAATTTTACATAATAATATACAGCGAATGAATGGTGTACGTAAAAAATTTATATTACTTCTGCTTTACCACTACTCTACGAAATGTATAATGTATGTTGTACTTTCATTCGATTCAAAAATCCTGACATTCAGTTCTTCTTCTTCAACACTTCTTTGGATAGGATGATTTTTTTCAGGTCAAGTAAATAAGGTGATTAATGTTGTGTAATGTATGTTACAAGATATTTATGACATGTTATAGTCAAACGCGTTATCAAATGTAGCACACATCATGTAATTTCACACTTTAGACCACTCTCAATCAAGAAAAGATATGAGCAGTAGTCAAATTCACTATTCAATTCAGAAATGAACATTTTGTAAATCATCAAATCCCGAGACGTCCAAGTATTGCCAGAGGAGAACTAAACGACTGCAAATAATGGTTTTTGACTGTGACTTAGGACAACAAAATAACTATTCTATAGTTTGTTATTCTGTAGTATATGTGGTTTTGATTTGACCCTGCAGAAAGAACAATAACATAATGTTATTAGCACTAAAAAAAACATGTTTTATTTTATGAAAACTTTAAGTTACAGTAAAAAAAAATGGTAATTGACCAGGAATACTATTAAGATGAATGTAAAAGCTACGTAAAATCAAATGTATAATATATAATATTATAATCTTACCTCGGAACTAACAAATGGAAACGGTTCTTGAAACGTAACTACAGTTTCTAAATTTGCAACATTACCTGAAAAACACAAGAAAATAGAAAAGGATTACATAATATATACATTAAGTGGTATTCTGAAGAAGTACAAAGCTTTAAACTGGCACAACAACTACTGAAAAAAAGCTCAAATTTTTATTTATCTTGTATCTTGTGTATATATATACATTATCTTACATACGGTTCATAGATTTTTGAGTTTTGAGTTACTACAAAGATTCTTCATATTATGCATCGCAGTCAAATAAGAAAAAGTATTTTCATCGTAGTACTGAATATTCATTGAGCAACATTTGATCTTTCGTATTTTACCCTATTTTTCATTTTTCCACAGTCGTCAAAAGTCAAAGGAATAATGCATAAAATCTACAAAAAAAAATTTGTGTACTAGAGTTAGCAATAGCATTTTTACATAAATGTGATAAAATATATACAATAAGGCAAAGTTTATTCATATAAAATGGCAGGAAGAAATTTCCATTCATTGATTCCATCACCTGGTGAAAAGTGAAAAGGGTTTCATACTATAACTAATGTTATGAATACGGATGTATCATGTTTGATTATTATTTATTATAGATTATTCACATTTCACATGAATGAACTTTGAGGAATAAGCATAAAGAACTGATACCAGATCGCAGAATCAAAATTATCCATCTCATCCATTAAGAGTCAGAAAAATTTCAAGTACACAGGATTGCAAAGATGAAGAAGATCGAAAAAGAATGGTAGATAAATAAATCAAAAAGAGGAAAAAGAAAATTCCATGCAAAAGGATTAAAGCCAATACAATATCCTACAATTTATTCAAATTTGATGAGCATTTAAAATAAAATATAATAGTAATAGTGTTTTTATAACAATCGTCATTATATTAAAATAGAATAAAATTATAAGTTATAAGTAATAATAAATATCTGTATTTCTCCCGTGCAAAAAGTACCCTCGAATTTTAGCGAAAAAAAAAACAAAAAGATATATAAAAAAAATTCTCATGTAAAGTATTATAGTAAAATAGTTTTAGGTTCAACGCTACAAACTACACACAAACATACAGTGACAGTTCCTACTGCTATGAAGAATAATATAATAATCTATTATAAAAAATATATGTACAAAAAAAAAACTTGAATTGTGCTATAATATTGAATGCTGATGATGATTATGACTATTCTTACATATACATATATATGCATAATAAATTAAGTCCTGTAAACTATAATAATATAATGTAAATGTGTCATAAATAAGCCGAGTCAACGGAGACTTTAAGAGGTTTTCTTAATCATTTCATTTAAAGTTCGTGGAAAATTTCAAACTGCTTTGAGTGGTCTTGCCAAAAAAAATACCAATTATACCAATAATTAATTAATTATCTAGGGTATTTATGATTTATGCGTCTGAAGTCGGATTACTTTATGAAAAATAATTCAAAATTATCAACATGTTATATTTTAACATAGTTTTGAGTCAAAACTTTTAACCATTTCATTTTGTGTCTACTACACACTAGAGAGAAAAGTACTTCAATTCTTCTCAAGAGCAATTTTTCAAGGAAGTCAATGTGAAAAAGTCTTGAACCATAGACTCGGCTGACTCATTTAAAAAGTATAAGTATAACAATATATAGTACAGAAAGAGTCGTCTTTGTTGATTATACAAGAAATAAGAAAACGGATTTAAAAAAATATTTTATATATAAATATATATTATAACGGATGGAAAGATATCAAAAATATATATTATTTTTAGTTATTACGAGTCCCATGTATAATATGTACCTTCTTCGTTTAAATCCGTGAAGTTAATTCCAGAACGATTTAGTGCAGTAGAAAATATATCTTCCGTTAGAGGAAGGGACGAACTGACATCTGAACTTTGACTTTGTGAAATTGCCATTGAACTGGAACTTGGGGTAGTAGAAATTGTAACATAATGTTCACCACTTATAATATCCGGTTGAAGAACTGAATTATCAATTAATACAACGTGAGTGGCTGTTGCATCAGGATTTATGTCAGATTCATGATTACTCTGAACTATAGTCTCTGATTCTACATCCATTTCCACTATTCCATCAAAATTAAATTCTTCTTGTTCAAATGAAGTGATGTTGGGAGTTGATGTGCTTGTTGGGATGGGACGCTGAATTAAATTTATTGTTGAACTATCCGGTTGTTGATTGTGTTGTAGATTGTTGTTACTGAGAGACAATGAACTATTACTATCAACTCTACCACCACCACTACTACTAGTAGTACTTAATATACACGCGTTTTGTCTACTATTTGTCATTACATACCCGCTAATCTCACCCGTTGGATCAATTATTTGATTATTAGTACTATTATTATTATTATTTATATGACTACTACTAGAAGGAAGTGAAAGATTACTAGCATTATTATTGCCACTACTATTACTTATAATTAGATTTGGAAGGTTTGTAGGATCAGATGATGATGATGGGTAATTCCCATTGTCACTCATACAACTTTCGAAGAGATTTAAAGAGTTTTCAACAACAATTTCTGATTCAGCCACGACGTTCATATTCATACTGTCTCCAATATTATCTTTTGTTATATTAAAACTGAGCACATTACCACCAACAGAAAGACTACTACTACTACTATTATTATTTGTTGGGATTTTGATGGGTGACGGGAATGTTAAACTTGCAGGGATTATATTTGTTGTATTATTATCATTATTATTAGGTAATGATGAGACCACACTTGTAGTTACGACTTCTTCTTCATAATATGGAGCTTCAACTTCAGGAATCATTTGTATAGTTTCTGGCTCTAGTTGAATTTGTAAATTATTTCCCAATGCTAGACTTGGAATCGAGTCTACAAATAAAAAACACAATATCCATTGTAAATGTTAAGCATAACAAAATAGATTTTAGTAGACAGTCAGTGTTTACATTAATCTATGGTTATTTCATTAATTTAATAATTAGTACATTATACATAACCATGTGAGCCAAACTGAAGATTATGTTAAAACAATGTTTTTTATTATATATTCATACTATGGTGTTTCTTTTTATTTAACTGGCGTAGATGTGTACATATGTTACAGTAGATATACATGGTGTATACTTATTTTCAAAAAAGAAAGTAGAGCATAATATAATTTCATTATTACCTTTTGTACTGATGGGGACACTTAAAATCTGTTGTTGCTGTTGCTTGTTATACATTGATGAAGATACTTTTATGACATCTTTTGGAGGAAAAACACGGTTTAAACGTTTTGTTGGGATTTTAGAAGGACCACCAGCAGCACAACTGATTACTGTTGGTTGTTGTTGTATATCATGTTGTTGTGAAAGATTCATTTGGACTTGGTTTACAGAAAAATTTCCAGAACCTTGATTAAGAGAAAGAGTGCTGGAGGATGTTATAGAGGGTGAAACAATAGAACTTGATGCTGCTGAAGATAAGGAAGGTGTTGTAGAAACTTGAGCGCCCATTATTTTCCTTACTGTAGTTGGATTTATTCCTCCTTGATTTTGATAATTGGCTGCTAGTAGAGTCAAATCTCCAGAGGCTATGATTATTATAAATGAAATAAAAACCCCGCATAATTAGTAAAATATTGATAAAGCATGTATTATAAAAAGAATGCTTCCTCTAAAAATATTCTACGTTTCTGCTAAAATGGATAATAATAATAATAATATTATGTTGTTAATTTATTTATTACTACTAGTAAATAATCTTGAGAATTTTGTATTTTGTCTTTTTTCTCGGTGCTAAAGCTTATCCATTCATTTCATTTCATATGTATGAATTCAATTATGCATTTAAATATCATGTATTAGCAACTTACAGCTAAGTATTCGAGCAGTCTGAAGATATTGTGGTGAAATGACTTGATTAGGATTTTTTGGAACATCCAAAATCATAACATTACCCTTGAATTAAACCAAAAAAAAATAAATCATTTAATCATAATAAATTAGATTCTATAAAAATATACCTGAAATATTTAGTAATATACTGTCAAATATATTTTGAGTACAATAATACTTAATTTTTAATTGATATAAGTATAAGTATAAAGTATATAAAAAAAAAAGAAACATTATAATACATACCTGTCGATTAGGTAAATTTAATGGTCTCCTCATGATTATAGCCTTTTTTGCATGTTGCTAAAATTTAAATATTACAAAAATATATTAGATAAAATGATTATTTAAAAAGAAATATTACTTCCCTTTATACATAATACATACAATTATATTATTTCTTTTTGAATTTCAAACATAAACTATGAGTACATACAATATTATAAATTATTATGAAATTCAAAACACACAGTATAATATAAAATATAACATATAACAGGATTACATACCATGCCTAGAGCACCTACAGTCATAGGATTGTTAATAGTTGATAATCCTCCAATTTGACTTGTTACAGTAGTACTAGAACCTCCACCAGCTTTTTGTAAGAAAATGATATTCGCTCCTTGTGTGCTCCTTGTTACAGGAATTGCATTTGTCATGCTACTCAAAGAACTAAGGTTTGTTGTTGTTTGTAGTTGTTGTTGTTGTTGCTGTTGTTGCTGATGGTGTGTTGCAAGTATTGTATTAGTATTTGATCCAACAAGACTACTTGTTCCTGTTGTTGTTAAACCTTGATTCATTAAAGATGGTACACCTGGAGAATTATTAATACCGATACTACTGATACTAGTACCATTAATTATACTTGTGGTATTAATAACACTGTTGCTGCTGCTAACAAGAGTAGTTACACCACTTACACCAATTACTCCTGTACTACTTGTTAAATTTCCTACACCAACAGTAGTAGTATTATTAGTAGTAGTAGTAGTACTGGTGTTATTATTACTGACGTTAGCTGCAGCAGCTGCAGCATTTAAATTTCTTTGAGCTTTAGAATTAACTAATATATGAGGTTGAGCTTTCCTTTGTGGAAGGATTCCAGGTGGTTTTGTTAAAACGCCAGTACCACTTACAGTACTTGTTGTAGTACCACTTGCACTACCACCACCTACGACGGGTGAGGAAGCTGTTGATGAGAAAATGGGAGCTCTCCGTGCTAAACTTGATGCTGTAGTAGATGAAGTTAAAGCATCAGCTCCACTAGTAAAATTTTGTAGAATCTTTTGTCTCTTTTTATTAAAAGTTTCTTTGTCAAGACTTGTACTAAATACAGGAGCAGGAAGAGGTGCTCTTGGTACAACAGGGATTTTGGATGGTGTTGCAATTTTACTCTTTGATGAAGTACTACTACTATTATCTTTTTCAGAAGTTGTAGAGGAAGCAGGAGAACTTTCTCTTTGTTGTTGTTTTGATTGAGAATGTGATTGGGAAGAGGAAGAATCTCCACCATTTTCTGATTTTTCTGGTGTTGGTGTTTTAGAATTTTCTCTTGAGGACCGATGGTAATTATCTTTTCCATGATTTCGATGATCTTCTTCATCTGATTTATCATCATCAATATTCATCTCATCATCATTATCACTCTTTATATATTTTTTGATAGGTTTTCGTAAAGGTGATCTATCTTTGGAATTTCTCTGAGGAATTTTATTTTCTCCCATAGTTGCTGCTATTGTTGTTGTTGTTGAGGATGAAGGAATTTGATCATAATTAGCTCCTCTTTCATTAATATATTTTGGATATTTTTCTGGACTTTTAATATTACCTCTTTCATTATCAATACGATCTGGAGTTCTGAGTCTAGTTGAGGATATATTCATTCTAGCTAATTTCATTTTTTCAAATTCATCCAATTCTGCATCCATATCTAGATCAATATCTCCTGATTTATTTCCCAGATTTGCCAACCTTCTCATAGTCAGTTGATGTTCTAAATCTAAATTTTTTTGTGCAGCCATTCTTTTTTCGAATAATTCCTTTTCAATATTACGATGATGCTGTTGTTGTTCAATATCTGATTCACTCTCACTTTTCAATTCAACTCGAATCTCATCCAATTGTTTTCGTTTTGATTGATTTATTCGTGGTTTGACTGTTCTTTGATTTTGTTTTTGATCATGAGAGGATCTTGAAGTTCCACCACCTTTACCATTTCTTCCTCGTCCACGAGAAGTTCCCCGACGACTACCAACAGTACCACGAGCACCACGTGTTTTAGATAATCCTCGTCGACTACCAGACGTCGGAGGTGGTCTTGGATACATAGTACTACTACTATCACTATTATGATAATTAGGATGAAGACTTTCCATTTCAAGTCGAGAAACAATCACATTTGATCTTGGATGATGATATTCATTTCTTAAATCGGATGAAGAGGGTGAATCTGGTAATTCGTCTTCTTTTTTAAGATGACGAATACGATCATTCATACTTATTTTTGGTTTTCTTCTTATTTTTACTTTATGAAGAACTTTTCTATTGTTATTATTACTAGTATTAATAATATTACTACTACTGCTAGTAGTAGTAGTAGCAGTAGGGATTAAAGATTTTGTATATACATCATTTCGTTCTTCTTCTTCTTCGTCTTCATCATCACCTTGATCATCCACTCTATCTTGTTGTTGTTGTGGAAGATGATGAATTTTCTTAAATCGCTTAGTAATACCAAGTTTAGATTTAGTATTTGATGATGATTTTGAGGATTTTCTTTTTGGTCCACGTGGTACATCATAAATTCGGGACTCGTTTTGAATCGAAATATTGGTAGCAACAACATTCATAGTATTAGTAACATTATTATTATTATTACTAATATTAATACTACTACTACCACCACCACTTTTCACAGGTGAAATAGGAGCATCAATTATATCGGGTGAAGCACGATGAACTTGTAGGTTAGTAGGAAGATTTTTATCTCCTACAAACTGACGTTTCTGTTGTAATCTTTTTTGTTTTTTAAGATGGAGTTTTTGTAATTTAGCTGGTGATTTTGGTTTTCGTAACAACTGTTGCTGTTGTTGTTGCGGCTGTTGTTGGGGTTGTTGTTGATGATGTTGAAGTGGTTGATTAACATGTTGTGGATATTGATGTAGTTGCTGTTGTTGAGATTTTCTACGAGCAGTAACTTGTTTCTCTTTAAGTTGTTTTAATGGTCTCTTATGAGTAACAAATTTTAATTTTCCTTTTCTTTTCAAAGATTCTATACTGATTTCTTGTGAGGATTCAGAATCAGACGAGGAATCTATAGCTTTCTTTTCCATTTCATGTAATTTTGCTACTTGTTTTAAATGGGTCAATAGTGGTGTCATTTTTAATTTATTATTATCTATATCAGAATCTTCTGAATGGTCTGCCCCGTCATCGTCGATATTATTATTCATGATGACATTACTATTTTTATTTATATTTCCCCAACCATTTTGAATATTTTTAAATCTAGATGATATTGATAGTGACGATGGTTCTTGTGTTTTCAAATTTGCAGCTGTCAATTCTTTTATAGTTTTCTTTACTTTTTGATGTCTTTTTAATGTAGGACTCACATTTAAAATACTATCAACATGTACACGTACACGAGTTGGATGCCTTCTCCAAGGTTCTATTTCTTCATCTCGTCCCCTCCTTTCATTCTCTTCCTCTTCTTCTTCATTTTTTATTCTTCTACTTAAGGATCTGGTGGATAGACGATTAATGACTTTTTCAGAAGGAAGTTCTATAAAACCTTCATCACGCCAGTCTTGTACCGTATTGAAACCATTTATCCTTAAAAAAAAGTAACAAAATAAAAAATTAATTACCTGTTTTATGCTTGTATGTGTTATATTCTACTTGAGCTACTATAACGAGGAATATTTTTTTTTGTTTCATGAAAAACTCCATATTATATTATCTTATATCTTATTGATAACGAAATTAATTTATAAATACACAGTATGAATATGTTATAATTTATAATGATGTAGTTATATAATATAATATTATCATATAATTGAGTTACTTAAATTTCAAACAAAAACAAAACAAACAACAACTTACGCATCAGAAATTCTACATAGAAGAGGATCCGTTGCGACTCTTCTCACTTCTAATTTATGCCTAGCTTCAGATATTTTTAGGTTTTGTCTTACTATTGACAGAGTATCACGCTTTTCCTCATCTAAATCTCCACCTGCCCGAAATGCTGTGAGTAAAGCCCCATATGCCCTTAATTCTGTTGTAAGGAAAAAAAACAAGATAGAAATACATAATTAGTTAAGAATTTTTTTTAGTTTTCAGTTAGTGATTTATAAAATTAAACCTTGAATCATAATAAATTCTTCTAGTTCAATGGCTTCTAGTTCAATGGCTTCCATGTTTTAATTACAGTTCACATATATTTACTTTGAACATAATAGTGTGTACATATACTTTATGTCTTTCACTTCGACTTCATAAAAAAAACTCGATTTTTACACTATTTACATTATAATATACAATACAATTAAATCAATGTAAAACAAAGTAAACAATAATAATTATTATAATAATGTACTCTATAACATTGAACTAAAGTAAAGAATTGTAGTAGTCTTACCTAATGAACGTAGCTCTCTTTCAGAAAGGATCTTTTTTTCTTCAGAATCTAATAAAGATTCCAACTTCAATCGACTTTCCTCTTCCATAATAAATAGTTTTTAATTAAATTACTAAGTAGACGTAGTAGTCGTTTTAAATTTCATTTAAATTATTCTTCTGGTTATAGTTAGGTTATAGTAGTAATAATGATGATGATGATGATAATAATAATAATAGTGTTCAGCGATGGACATGGAGGAAATACCAATTTGGTAACAATGTATAGTATATAGTATATTATCAATTCCGTGAAAAAATTATAGAGACATAAACATGAACCAAAGTACACTACTGTCAATTTTCTATAGTCAAAATGTTGATGGTAAAAACTGTAATTATTCTTTTTTTGATGAATTTTCTAATATAATTCCAAAAAGATATGAGGACTCCATCAAAAATTGATACTGAAACTGGATTGGCTTTTTGTAGATGTGTAATGTAGTGACTTTTTTGCTTCTCCTAGAGTTTATAACACACACATATACACAAAAACACAAATTGAATATTAATTTATCCTCAATTGTCCACTAAATTGTATTCACCGTGGATCAATCACTGTGTTAGTATAATAGTTAATTTAATTGTGATTTATATCGGTATTATAAACTTCCATTGAACCAATGTACTTATTATAAAATATACAATTTCTCTGATCTCAAAATGCTTCTGCTTTTATTACATAGTTTCAAATTGACTTACTCCCGCGTTTAAGAACCTTCCCTTTGATACTTTTATATAGAGCTCTCTCTCTGAGATTTATTTTTTCCATAAAAATAAAAATAAATGATTAAAAATGTTGAATATCACCAAAAGTTATTTACTTATAATGATATTATGTACCTACAAAAAATTTATTCATCTGAATGTACTCTTAGATTTGTCATTGGTAATTGGTATTTCATCATTTAATTTGTGTTCCGAATTCCGAAAAAAGAGCAGATGCTGAGGAACATTCTTCTCATTTCTCATCGCACATTTTTGCTTTGTTTCCACGGATACAATATATTCAAGAACGTTTTTTACTTGAAATTTTGACGAAAAGTTACAACTTACAACTTCCGGTTTATGTGGATTTATGTTTTATGTTTTACAAGGCCTTTTAGTCTCATAACAGGTCAGTTCATTTGGAAAAAGGACTAATACACATTATGTAATGGGTTAACCCATTGACCTTTAACATTGTAACAGTGTGAAGTTGTAATGGAAGATTCAGCCAATTCCAACCAGTACTTTTTAAGAGCAGTAAGATACTGAAGACGTTGTCGCTTAACAAAAATTTCACGGTATCCAATTTTGACCTGAAATCGTACAAGTTGTCCATTGGTATTACGAAAGGTACGAATGTCTCGTTGATACGGGGTTACAGGAACAAGTCCAAAATTACTAAAAAAAAACATTATAGATTATGAATTATGATGATAAAATCGAATTTGAATCACATTTAATTGGATATTTTTTCATTTTGAAATCCAGGTATGGAACGATGACTCTCAAAGAAATACGACATTAAATACGGCATTAAAAACATTAAAAATCCATAATGCATAATATATAATGGCATATTCAAGGCACTGTACTGTATACCAAGTTTCGACGGTAAAGGTTATATAGTAAAATACCTTGGGCATATTAAGTAAGTAAACACTTACATTGGCAATGGCTCTATTTCTATTTTGGCACTGTAAAATTGAAACACGTGTAATGTGTAATTAATGTGTAATTAATGTAACATTCATTACCCGACATTATACCGTTTAAATGTAATGTCATGTTTTATGTGCAATGTACAATGTACATATATATGTCAAAGAACTCACTCACAATGTTGAGGTTGTGTTGCAAAACGGAAACGAAGTGGACCGAAATACTTGGTTAAGGAGGATTGAATTGAGTATAAACCAATAGATGCTACATCGTTGTGACTGGTGAAGCTAAGCGTTTCCATTATTCTACCTGATTATATTTTCTTCTTCTCTTTTCGTCATTTTATAAGGTATTTCATCCCGAATACAAGTGGATATTTTATGTGTCCATAAAAACGCATATGAGTCGTAATTTGGGCTTTGAACTTTGTGGACTCGACTATATTTGGATTTCGGATTCTTTGCCACCACATGTATAAAACATCAAGGCCCTTTAGAATCTCTAATAAGGTCTGTTCATTGCCATGGGCAACCCTGAGGCAAAATCGACAAAGGATTCTTTAGAGATTCTTTAGAATCCTATGGTGCAATTTTTCCTTTGGACAACG
>JAQGBH010005792.1:0-13633 GCA_034698265.1 Sminthurinus aureus | reverse complement strand
ATTTCGTTATCTCGATTCGCAAGCAGTTCGCGTCTTGTGAATACTCACCTTAACTTGTAATTTGAATAGACTTTCTCGAATCTCAAATAATACATTTATATAGAAGCGAAAACATATTTCAAAATATAGAGAGCGTAATGTGAGCACGACCAAATCCTCCCTTTTTCATCTAAAATTTCTGTATAATATTTTCTCTGTACAACTAACCTATTGACAGGGGCTCCCTCGTGGTTACCCAGTGCGGGGAAAATTGGCGTATCTGGAAAATATTGCATAAACAAATCAACAGTGTCCTTAATTATTTCTAAGTTGGCAGTTTGTGTTTGATTCCAAATATCATGTGCTGGAATATCCCCGGTCCAATAGATTAAATCTACATCCTAAATGCAAAGCAAAAATATTTTCTATCATCATCAATGATATTATAGTACTTGATAGTTGTAATGAGTAAAGCATTTGTGATGAAGACTCTAAAGTATAAATCCGTGTAGTGGTCGGGGTTGAGCAGCATACCATTATAAAGAATATTCCAATTGACATTCACCGCCTGGGTATATGCTTACTTTAGTCTTTACGTATAATAGTGATAAAATTATGTAAAGGTCCAAATTGTCTTTGGAATTTTGGTATGGAATTAATTTATATTCTATGACTTACTGGATGAGTCCTTGATATATGATCAAACATGGACTCCATTGTATTTCTTGGAGTATCACACTTCCTGCCGAAAATAAATAAATAAATAAAATCATTTTATTTACGTCTTATTATCAAACTTTAATACTCAGTTCCCTTTTTTTTCTTGAAAGTTGAAAGCATATATTCGTGTTTGTGATTTTCTTATTAGTTGAGGATAGTGATGTTTCACATGTGTTTGTAATTTGCAACATGATTTTTACACTCGTTGATAACTTTGTTTTTTACAATATATATATAATAACATACCTGTAATCACCCCACATTCCAGCCCCTAAATGAGGTCTTGGTGGCAAAGGTCCACTAGTTAATCGACAACACAAAGGTTCTTTACATTCCGCATTAGAACCAGCCTGTGGATTATCAAAAAGAATAAACTGAATAATCATATGAAACCACTAGTAGAACAAAAGACAAATTTTCATACAAAATGCTCATAAAAGTTCACTTACGACATAATGAGGATCCCAATGCGTGTCAGAAATTTGAATTATTTTGAGCCTTGGTGCACCAGGCTAAAATAATCACAAGAATATATTATATTATATATACATACATTCATATTACTGCAAGTTTTCCAATTTCTTTTTAGAATCGTTGACATTATTACATAACATATCGTTAAAAATCAAAACGAATAATATATAACAGTACTAAAAACTCATAGTAAGATTAGGCGCTAAACCGGAAGACTTTTATTTTGTGAATAACGTGTTTGACATGGGAAACTTTGTGCCAGTTTTAGTTTTGCTATAAGTCGGGTGGGTTTCGTTTGTACTTTAAGTTGAGGAAACCGTAAATGCATAAAATACTGACCTTTAACGAATACATACTACCTACTATATGCGTTGTACTGTGTACACTAAACCATGTAACATCCACAGTGCCGCAAGTTTATTCTGATGAAGAATCAATGAACTTTGAAAACCATTGATTAGAAAAGTTTAATACATTGACAATTGACACGTAAATATGCATAGTGATTCTTCGCATCTTATTTATAGATACCTTATAGGCATTCAACCATAAACCAAGTAATACAGAGAAGCAAAAAGTTGGAGCAAATATTCTCTATATTCACGTCTTTTACTGTTGCTGATTCTAACAGTTAAAAGTATTGACTCATTACTGTACTTTTTAATCAACTTTGTTGCTTGCCTCGGGTTTATGTATGGACAGAACTCCACAGTGTAATAATATCCTATGCTCATTATTACACCATCACTTCCGATTTGCTTTTTACCTCTTTGCTATTTGTCTATTTTGGTCAGAGTATAGTTATGTCATAGCGGCAACAATCATGAAATAAATCAAGCAAATGTTTCTACAAATAAAGGTGCCAAAGTTTTCGGAATTCATGTTGCTCATTGTTAGTTTAACTAACGGCGGCCGTAGATACATGTGAAAAACTGAGACACAATATTAAAGTAAACATCAAAGTGAAGTACGTATTATTATAGTGTGTAATTATATTAAGTTTGTGTAGTTAAGTTCTGCATTTGTGCAGAGTGATTTCCCTTTCTCTTTTCCATCTCCACACTCCACACGCACACGCATTTTTCAGCTACTTGACGCTAACTGTTTTCATTTTTTTTTTCATTTCTTTCATTCATTCAATTAAATCAATGAACAAAAATAAATAACTGGAAATTGAAATTCTGTGTTTTTAGGCCCATGTGCACTAAAACGAGCAAAGATAAAGAAAAAAAAGAAAAAAAAAACAACAACAGAACGATTCATTCATCTATGCATAATAATAATTATAAACAAGCACGGACTCTGTGCGACTTGGTTCGCGGCGCGCTTTGCGCTATGGATAAATTAGCTAATTTAGAAAGACGATGTTCCATGACCGGTTTCTAGTCAATTTTCCGAATTGACTAGAAACTAGTCATGGAACATCTTACACATCATTTTTACAAGTGCTATTAAATCATAATAATGGGGAATTAATAATAATAAATGCGTTAATATTAACAGATATTGAATTATTATTATTTAATAAATAATAATAAATGCAAAAAAACATCCTCAAAAAAACTTGCACCTCTAGTGCCGTGTGATTTTTTTTTCTCTTTTCTATCTCCATACACAGTGTGTATTACACACACATTTTCCAGCTACTTCATGCTAAAACTATTTTTTTTGTCAATTAAATTTAAAAAAAGCTGGAAATGAGTAGAAATTGAAATTCTGCGTTTTCAGATGGAGTTTATGTCCATCTTTTTACTTTTCCCAAAATGTCATCTCTTGAGAGTGGATTCATTCTTAGTAAGAATATTTAATGGAGACTTTTAAATTAATTACACGATTATCGCACTAATAATAAAAACAAATATGAAGACAAGTAAAATATATATTTGCTTTCATCATCATCAATTTGTAGATTCACTTTTGTTTTTAGTGCTATAACAGTAATTAATTTGAAAGTCTCCATTAAATATTCTTACTAAGAATGAATCCACTCTCAAGAGATGACATTTGGGTAAAAGTAAAAAGATGGACATAAACTCCATTAAGTTCTGTATCTAAAAACGCAGAATTTCAATTTCTAGTCATTTCCAGCTATTTTTTTAATTTGATTAAAAAAAACAATTTTAGCATGAAGGAGCTGGAAAATGTGTGTATGGAGTGAAAATAATGTTTTCGCACGTTAAGCGGGTCAAAATTGACAAAAACGTGGTCTTTCTAAATTAGCCACTTTGTCCATAGCGCAAAGCGCGCCGCGAACCAAGTCGCACAGAGTGCGCGCTTGTTCAAAGTATTACATGTTTACTATCCTGTTTTTTTTTCAAGTGACAAAAACACTATATATATAGATACTTTTGACACTTGATGCTACAAGGCACATCATATTTAACAAGTATTCATCAATGTACCCCAGAGAACATCCCAGAAAAACAAACAAATTGCACTCTTGCAAACGAATTACAAGCGAATGCCGAGTCTGTAAGTACGAGAAGGTATAACCATAAAGTCAATGGCAAAACATGTAGCTGTATAATGTTCAACGTCCATGTACTAGTAAGTAGTACACTCTAGTATTCAATGTTTCCTTTCCATGAAAGATAAGATAAAAGTGAGTAGTAAGCGTAACTGCCTTTTGGCATAGTATTCGTATGGATAAGTTTTAAAGGGTTTCCGAAATAATCCTTACACAGTAATATTTTTGTAGTGTTTGGAGCGTTTTGTTCAACCGAATTCTAAAAATTGGGGTAATATATATAAAAAGAACCTTCACATTATGTAGTAATTCAGTGCGCGCGCCTATTAGCACATCAAGGTCCTGAAGAAAATTTCAGTATGAAAGTGACTAAAGTGCCTTGAAATAAATTAGTAATACAAACTTGTCTCACTTTGTTTACTCTTGTATATTTTACGCTCACTAAGTCATTGTACATGTCAATTAATTAAATCCTGAGAACATGATACCAGCAAATTCCATGAATTATGACCTAACTCTTAAATGCGCATTTACTACGCCTGACATATTACATAAGATATAAGCCATACGTTGCGTGGAAAATTTGACAGAACTTGACGCTTTTTGATAGAATGTTATTTACATATACATATAATGAAATCAAAATAGAATGTGCACTCCAAACATCTTTTTTTCTGCTACTTCAAGGTGCTTTTTTTTACCCACAATGGAACGGACACAATTTTTAATATACATATATGTACTAAATATAGGACCATATCATAATAATTACATTTGTTTTAATTTGATATTTACCTTTGGCTCTGGATACGGTTCAACTGGGGGTTTTAAGATGGGAGGAAATGCAACATTCCACTGTAAATGTGGTGAATTTTGTTTACCACAAGTCTCTCCAACTACAAGGGCACATATATCATTGGAATCTAATATGACTCCTCGTAAAACTTCAATAACTTCATCCTGTATAAACATAAAAATAAGGACAAATAATCATTTCTGATGCAAGTTTTTGTCAATATCCATTCAAAACTGTAATGAAAATGAAACACTCTGAAATCTACAAAAATTAATAACAACATTTGAAAAATGTGAGTCATGAGGATACACAGACTATACAATATTTTACTAAAGAAAAATGTAATATTGGACTATATTTGTCTCAGTAAAAATATTATAAGAGTTTATAATACTGTTAACGAAAAATATTGTTCTTTATCATGTTTCACATTGTTATCAAGAAAGTCTTGTACGATCAAATAAGCAGTGAAGGAAATTTGTGCTTGTTTCATGTACCATAATATTCAATAGAAGATACGAATTTCTCTTTTATCTTACAGACTTGCAAATTTGTATAGAAAATAGTAATTTCCTTGACTTAATAAATAATTTAATCCTACATGGTACATAATTTACAAACAGAAAAGATAAGGATAACACGACCTTTTAAATGCAATCATGTACACAGTGTTTGACTTACAATGTAGAGATTGATGATTCCGGAGCATACCCGAGGAGTCTGCATTTTCAAATTGATGCAGAGTTTTGTAGCAGCTACAGCAATTTCTTCATTGGTCCTTCCACTATGCACATAATGGAACAATAAACCTACGCCTGTAATTTTAGAACAAAAAAAAACAGTAAACAACCTGCCATAATATAAAATAACTTACAAATAAACGACTAGTATAGTAACTGATTGTAATGTACTTCATCTATTATTATTCCTTTTGGTTCTCATCAAAACCAGTTATATAATATCTAAGATTTGAAGGCAAATCATACTCATATAGTTATCACCGTCAAAGAATCTAACATGCTAAGTAAGGAAATGTGCAATGTATAAACATTTGAAGAACCTTTTATTATTGTTAAAATGTTATATATATATATATATATATATATAATGAAGATAGATTATTTTGCACTGTGACTTTCTCTCACTTTTTAGCTTAACGCTCAAAGCTGCAAATTGAAAAAGATTGTCCATTGAAATTTCAACGAGAATTTAAATATTATGTCCGCAAGCTAAAGCGAATAGATAATATTGTTATGATATATTCACAACTATGTACGAAGAAATAATAATAATAGTATAGTTGCCGAGTTTTTTTCGCACATTTAATTATGCAAAAGGTCTTTTTTCATACTATAAAAAAAGTTGCAACGTAATATTATGGGTATTATATGTATTTTTTCCTCCTTTGAGCTGCCTAAACAGATACCAGACAATAAAATTAATGCCGTTATGAATTGAAGCATTAGATCACATCTATGTTCTAATCATTGCTGATGAGATGTGCTTACATAAAAAAACGACAAGTATCCTCATCTCGTTGCCGCCAACTAAATTCTACATGGTTAAATGTATGTAAATGATATAGCTACACATCACCATCTTTTCCTTAACATAATCTCATATAATATATCAGACCAATATAAATTGTGCATAGTATTGCAATAACATGTGTACAGAGGAATGTGAACAGGGAAGTTTCAGTTTGCGAAAGTGAAAGCTAATAAAATATTTATAGGTAAAAAGTTACACATTGAAAGTGGAAGGTAAACTTTGGGCACGACTTGGGGCTTATCTACGTACTCTGCACGTATTCACTATAGGTAAAATCAGGTACGCACTGAAAACACTATAGATTTATATATGCAAAACATATTGCATATACGGAATTAAATATACAAAGCACAAAGCAAAATAACAACTAGATACTAGATACACAGCAATAAGTTTGTGTAAAAGTTGACATTCAGGCTATGCTATACCCACTAAAGCAACTTACATGAATACAAATAAGTGTTATGATACAGATATGTAATATAAACGACGGCAACTAAAATATTATGATAATAATCAACCACGATTTTAAAAGTCGATTGAAAAAAGGAACTGTCAACTGTCACACAGTGTGTATTACATAAACGGTCGGTGTGTTGACATTCAGAAAATTTTTCCTTTACGATTCTCACATGTCTACCTTATAAACGTCTGCAATGCTCAAACTGGACCAAATGCAGTCGAAAATCAAGACAAACGTGGCCACATCAGCTGATCACATGAACTGACTTTCAATTTTACTGTACGTGTACCAATACATGCAGAGTGGAGAGTGGAGAGGAATAAAAATTCTCCACAAGTAAAACCGCAGGCCGTATTTTACGTACATATCGATACATGCTCCTATGATTCAAATGCTACTTGACTAAAAAAAGTAACAAAACTTGCGAATTAATAATGAGTAATCTTTTCGTTCTAACTAATCATTGTAGTATGTATATGCAGGCGAGTTTCTTTTTTTTAACGAATTGAATTGAAATAGCCTCCAGTTAGTTGTAATCTCTCTTTTTTCCTCGAATATGTGCCATTATAATATAATATACTATGAATGAAAAGTTAAAATATGACATGAACAACTTTTGGCATAATAATAATACAATACAAAAGTGAATCAGTTTTTTCCGACACTGTCTTTTCGAATATGCACATATGTACATGTATAACATGAATGTGAAAAAATAAGTTGAACTTTTGTGCGTACAGAACCCATGACTATACCAAATACCAATGAGTGTAGGGGCAACTGTAGTTTATCATTTTATACTGACTTAGTTTTATATTCTATTTTACGGTGAAACTACAGTCAAAAGTTACTTTTGAATGGTAGACCTGAAGTACAAAGGCACCTAGAGTCCTACCCTTAAAGTCTATTAAATGGAAAAAGACTATCAAAATTGTGCCAAATTAACGCATCAATCTATGTATAACAAACTTGTGGTTATGGGGTTTGTATTGGGATTTTCACTCTTTCCCATTTCGAATGAAATTTCTCTCACGTGTGAATTTATCTGCTGAGATAAAGTACTGTGGAACTATGCATTGGCTCATATTTAAAAATGTGAAAGAATCACTCAGAAAGTCATGAACCATCCCATTTAAATGCATCAGTTGCACACTGAAATTGACCGATCGAAGAACTTGCAATCTTTTCAGTGTGACCGATGCACACGTTATACAATAATAATACACATTACGTGCGTTCTTTGTACTTGAACAGTTCTGATTGTTTTACCTATAAACTTCTCGAAAGTCTTTTTGACACGTGCGTCCACTTCATATGTGTTTTATTTTTTATTTTTTTTACTTCCTCAAATATGTATGTATAGGAACATAATGTTCATTCTTCCCTTTTATACTATCAAAATAGGGAACTATATAAATCACGAACGTCAAAATTTGGTCCGAGGCACAATTACACTCAGGTCATTTTCCTGCATAATAACGCATTCAGATTTTCTTCGATTTGATTAGTACGAGGATGTTCACTTGCTAATAAGCCCTGTCGATTATTTTTTAATAGAAATGAAATATAAAAAAGATAATATATTTTCCCCAAAGTACTCGCCATTTAACACAACACAGTGTTGTCATTGGCATTATTCTGGTGCACCAGCCTGATATAAAAAATATTTTTGTTTAGAGCCAACAGCGACTTTGAAAACTGACTTGACTTAATTTTCTTTCTTTCTAAATCTCCTCTCCCTAAAGGATTTTTTTCGAATCTAGAAAAGGAAATAGTAGTACAATGCAAGGTGAGAAGTATCCTGTAGTTCAAAGTTTCATAATACCCCAACTTCACACAGGGTGATTTTTTAAAGATTGGAATTCTGAAGGACATCGTTTACTCGAGAAAAATTTTATACTCCCCTTTACTTTCACAGCTCTTGCCAGTCCATGCATGAAATTTTCCCAAAATTGTACCATAAATAGGCTAAACTTTTCTCTTGTCTTACGACATGATCATGATTACCAAAATCCTTGCCTTGTCTCAGAACGATGAAAACAAAATCAACCGACAAATAACGGATACCTCATCTTTAACCCTAGCTTTCTCCTTCTTCTTCTTTGATTACGATCTTATCATTTAAGGACACACTAGGGCAGACTAAGAGTATACTTCTGTCAATCGTTTCGAGACGTGCCTCGTTTGCCAATGTTTTCCATCATTCATATTGCTTTCAAATAGCAACTTTTTTGAATGAACGGATGACGGATTCAAAATTAAAGATTCAAGTGGTGAAGATGTAAAAAATGTATAGACATAAGTTTTTAATATTTTTTTCAAATATAAAGCTCTAAACTTTGTCCCAGATCAAACTTTGCATATGAAAATGTGTTCACAGTTCCCCCGGAAAAGTTTAGAATAGAAAGGAAAAATACCCAGTCTAAAATTATAAAGTGTTGTCTGAAAAGTAGATAAACACGATTCAGTATGGGTTACCATTTGTATTTGGAGCAAGTCCGGTTTCCGGTCAAATGATTTAATGAGTGTAATTTTTGCCGTTGGTTTATCTTGTGTTGTTTTGCTGTGATGATCGTCGGTTCAATCGCAAATGAATCCGTCCAAAAATCCAAATTCAAATCCTAATGGAAATGTTGCAGAAACAACGGAATGAGATTCAGCACCCAAGACAAGGGCAATGATTTACGGAGTGGTGTGTGTTAAACAAGGATGTCAGGCAATCTTTCAATCATTGTAAATAATGCCATGATGAATTCAATCTTGTCAATCACACTATGTATCTGCATGTATTCTGCACGCGCATGCGCCAGTTTTATGTGTAGATACATACGTGATTGAAAAGATTGAATTCATCATGGCATTATTTACAATGATTGAAACATTGCCTGTCATCCTTGGTGTTAAATAGTTGTATGTTGTATGCAAAATTGGGGTGATGACGGTTGGTGGAAGAAACAGCAACTCTAACCTCAACAATGGCATTAACAATAATCATTTGCAAATTACTTCAAAGTAAAAGTACAGACCCATATCAAACTGGATTGGAAACATTTTAAAGGTTTTTCCTTTATTGTTAGTTTGTTTTGGCCCGCTGCAGGGTAAAATTATTGTTCTTTAGATATCCTTGCGTTCCTCTCTTTGGTTCAAAAATATTGGCGGGAAATTGAACATTCGAGATTGGAGAAATATTCAGAATTGAACACGGCAAAAAGTTAAAAATAATGTTGATTTCTAATTGAGAGTTTTAACTTTTGAAACTTTGGAATTTCCTTGAGGCTTGTGGTTATTGTTTCCATTTTATTGTTTTGTAATTAAAATACACTTCTTGCAATTTTACTGGATTCTGGATTTCTTAGGATTTCTTCGTTATTTGTCGTCATGGTAACCTTGCTTTATCTTTCTTTTGATTATTAATTATCCTATAAACTCTATTTATAATTATGTACATTGTAATTATGAGAACTACTTTGATTGGATTTTGGATTCTTGTTTTTACATCATACAAGTATAAATGGTTTGATTAAAAATTTTAATTTCATAATTTCCTAAATTAGGATTGTGCCGTTTGCCAAAAGCCAGCTGAAAATAGATGTTCAGCCTGTAAAAATGTGTCATATTGTTCTGTCGAGTGTCAGGTAAATAAAAAAAAGAATCTATTTATGTTTTTTGTGCATATTATTTATTTATTACCTATAGTTCCAAAAAGGACAAGCATAAAAAACGAGCAAATGTAAAATTTAATCCTGTCATTTTTTTAGAAAAAAGATTGGAAAGTCCACAAAAAATCCTGTTCTGCAATTAAAAATTATTCCATAAAAAAGAATGATGATGGAACAGAATATTTTGAAGCTGCTCGAGATCTTCCCGTTGGAACAATTATTTTTGATGAAATTCCAATATTTCAAATTCCAGCGAATGAGGAAACGATCAAATGTTGTCTGTCATGTGCTCTTCCAATACGAACCGGAGCAAAGTATCAAAACTGTAGTAAATGTACTAGGCCAATCTGCTCTCCAGAATGTGAACAGGTAAAAAAAACAACAACAACAATAATAATTATTGATATTATTCATTTGTTTCAACGGACAGCAAATGCCGTTCTTACTATAATTTTTCTATGTATAAGTAATGAGTATTTAAATAAAGAATGTAAAATATTAAATATGATGATGAGTGATATTTTGGAAACTATTGTGTACTTTTTTTAACTATTTTTTTTTACTTGTAGTCACCGATTCATCGAGATAACGAGTGTGAATTCCTCTCATCCAGCAAGATCAATTTTGTAGAACAAGCGGAGCGTGAACTTTTGATACCTATCGGATTTAGAGGTTCAATGATAAAACGGAATAACAAAGAATTGTGGGACTATGTTAAAAGTCTTGGGATTGACGACATAGACGTTCAAGCTGTTGAAGGTTTTGATGGATCCGTAAATCTCGCAATGTCTGTATTTAAAAGAAAAAAAAATGTGGAGAAAAAAGAGCTGAAGGAAGTAATGAAAATTGGATGTAAATTACTTGCTCTTCTGATTAAAAGTGGATTTCCTCGCTTGTTAATTGAATATCAAGCAAAAAATCCTGATGCTGGGAACTTGTTAAATATCGTGTACGTTTTATTTTACTTGTTATTTGTTTTTACTATTCTAATTCCAGTGGTAGATATTTTCTTTAAATATGAATCGTTTGAAACCCTTCCCCAATCAATTGGATAATAATTTTATAATAATTTAATAATTAACTGATGCATATAAATTATTTTATTTATTACCCTTTTATAATAATAATTATTGTTATTTTAAAATATTTTGTAGGTCTAACATGCCAAGACAGAGAGGATTGTATCTGTACAAAAAGGCTGGAAAAATGAATCATTCTTGTTCTCCAAATACAAATTGGCACATTGGTGGGCATCCGGATTTCAAAATTAGAGTTCGAGCGATCGCCCCCATCAAAAAAGGTGAAAATTTGACTCTTTCTCGATTACATTCTAGTTACATTGAACTAATGGGAACTATTCCAAGGAGTGAATATTTGAGGAGGGCTCATAATTTCTTTTGTAAATGTCCTCGATGTTCATCTCCGTCTGAATTTGAGAGCTATCTCTCAGCCATCCGATGTGATTCCTGTTTTATTCAAGACAAGGAGAAGAAAGATAATTCTGAGGAAAATTCCGATAAAAATGCTGAGGATGTGAATTCTGGATATTTGCTCCCTGTGGATCCATTGGCTCATGAATATGATGGCCATTTTGATTTGTGGAAATGCAACCGCTGTCAAAAAACTACTCCTTATTCAGAATTTCTTATTAAAATGATAGAAATAGCAGAAGAAATAGGAACGAATATTCAGAAGAATTTTTCCTTCGATTCAGCCAAACAGCTTATGGAAAAATATAAAGGGAATTTTCTCCATCCAAATCACTATTGTTTCCATTACGTCCACCTCAAAGCTATTGAATATTATTGTCGTCAGATTACAGAGCAGGCTCCAGAATCTGCCTTTTATAACTTGTCTGAATATCTTGCGTCATCCGATTACGCTCAATTCTTGGCTCAAATAGAAGATGGGATTCGTCGGTGTGATTTTCTGCTCAGTGTTGTTGATAAAATTCTGCCTGGATTCTCATATGCTAAAGGTATGTTGTTTTTGTTTGGTTCTTTTTGTTGCTCTCTGCTTGCCGTATTTATCACAAATGCTAAATACTATTTCTTTTACTTTGGATTTCAATTTTCCACAAAATGTTAAAGATGTAATTTGCTTTTTTTACAGTGAAACTTTTGGCAATGAGCGCTATTTGCAAGTCCTTTGTTGAAAAATCTCCACTAAGTAGCAGCACCAGTGAAAATAAGAAGGAATTGTATGTGCAAGAAATTAAACGCCGAAAGGAGGAATTACAACAGATTTTAGAATTTTTCAAGGACAATCTTCCGTCTCATCGTGGTCAAGCAAAGTGTGATGAGTACAATTTCTTTAAATCTGAATTCGACTTTCTGGAGCACCTTGAAAAAAAATTCTTCAGTCGTAATTTAAGTGAAACTAATTGACGAATTTTATGGGTGGGTAAAACGCAAGGCTGATGAATGAAAAAAATTATTCGTATGTGTCATTAGTATTTAAGGTTACTTATATTTAATACTGATTATGAATGCAGTTCCAATCCTGAAATTTTTGCAAAGTCAAATTAATTGACTTTATTTGTTTACCATTTCATTTCTTTCCTCAAAATTATTGATTTGTAAATTGCAATGTGTGTTTAGTGTTTGAGGTTGGAGCTCAAATATTCTTTGATTCGTAAATATTTGTGCTAATTTAATTTAATTGTCACACTTTAATTGTCTTTAATTGTCTTATGGACTGCACAAATATTAATTGTCATACTTTTGTGCAAACATTTTCAAATTCAACACTATCATATTATTATTTGATGTACATAATAATATAGTATTATTATTCAAAGTTTTTGGCCAATTGCCTTTGAGTTTGTATAAAACATTAGGCAATATTAAATACAAGTTTTAACATTTCAATTGGTAAATTTTAAAAGTAATAAAAAAGATAAAGCCAAAAGTGTCCAAAATTCTTAATCTTTCGTGATTTTCAGTAAAATCGTTCAGCTTCGCATATTTTTATAGTCAGCTTCGCTTCTTGAGGCTATAAGTATTTGTGCTTTAATCTGATATCTGATACAAAATCTATAGGAATCAAGTCAGCCTCCGGCCTCCGGGAGGCTAACTTTTTCAAGTTGGCCTCCAGGGAGGCTAAAATTATCAAGTCAGCCTCCAAACTGTTTTTCAAAAAATTAAGTTTTTGACTTTGTACACCCTTCCTACTCGTTGTTCCAGGTCAGCACAGGTCAGCAAACCCATTTAAAAGCCTGTGCTGGGTCAAAAATGACAGAAAACCCGTTTTGAGTGCTGTGCTGGATCAGCACAAGCCAGCACAAACTAGCACAAGCTAGCACAAGCTAGCACAAGCTAGCACAAGCCAGCACAAACCAGCACAAGCTAGCACAAGCTAGCACAAGCTAGCACAACCTAGCACAAGCTAGCACAAGCTAGCACAAACTAGCACAAGCTAGCACAAGCTAGCACAAGCTAGCACAACCTAGCACAAGCTAGCACAAGCTAGCACAAGCTAGCACAAGCTAGCACAAGCTAGCACAAGCTAGCACAAGCTAGCAC
>JAQGBH010005791.1:0-13633 GCA_034698265.1 Sminthurinus aureus | reverse complement strand
TCGCTTCCGGAGCCTTAAGCACTTATGCTTTCAAGGCGATTTAAAATCGGCACGTAGTGGCGATTTTTGACTTTATTATTCTTCTTTTACATCTACATATGTAATATATACAATGTACAAGGCACAACTTACCATATATTGTATATTGTATACTTGTTACGCAATCGATTTTCTTCCAACCAATGTAACACGTTGAATTGTGCCGATTGTAGACTGTAGATTCTAGATTGTAGATGTATAATACAGATATGTAGAGAAGCAATTCTTTGCTTTTTTTAACTCACTCTTTCTCTCCGTCACTCACTCACCACTTACCTAGTCTGGGAATTTTGTTATCCAATAACTGGAGATTTCCTATCCTACATAATACATACAAAATACTAGACAGAAGGAAGAAGGGAGAGAGTATACTAAAACGACTGCTTCAAATTTCCCGGAAATTGAATTCTCACACTAGTACAAATAACAACAACAACAACTTCCACACTTTTCTACTACATACTACTCAGCAATAAGAGCATTGCTGTTTTCCTTTTCTTTGTCGTCTCCTTTCCTTTGATTTCCTTCAAGTTGATTGTCGACAGACGATACAAAATGATACAAGAATTCAAGAATCCAAATCGGAACTAAAAATCAAACAGACGTTTGCGTTTACGTTTACGTTTTCTGGGTGAATTTATTTAGAAGAGTTGGAATTTGGCAAGTACACGTTTATCCACAGATGTAACTACATTTTCTTTATCTATCTCCCAAATTCTGGATTCTAGATTTTTGTTCAATTTTCATTTCTTGTTATGAAGAACTGGAGTGCATATTGTATATTGTAGTGGATTTTTGGTTTTCGAGTAAGGATTGAGGATGCTGTTATTGACATTTAAATGGGAATGAAAATGGAAATTTCCTATTTACAACAGATTTTTCAAGAAGGCATAACAAAATGAGTTCCACATGTATCGAGTATCGAGTTTAGATAGTGTATATTTATATGAATTTTATAACAGTTTAAAAGTTTTTTTAAATGCAAATTATTACAGACACGTTGAAGAAGAGTTGACTGAATGTTGTATAGAAATGGGAAACGTGGATTTTTTGGTGAAAATGATGATGATTATGATGAATGTCAAGAATCGTTTTGAGTGTTGCCATTCATTCATCCAAATTCCAGTCAAAGTGAAAGCCGAAGCTGTGTCGAGTTTACCACTAGCACTTGGAGGTGTTGGAGCAGACAGAGGTTTAATATGTGCATTATCATCATTATTATAATAAATGTTTGAAGTTCACAGTCACCGTTCTTTGAATTAGCACAAGAAAGGAAAGAGAAGAGTAGAGAACATAGAAAGGGAAATGAGAAGACGGCGGCATGTAAACGAGCAAATGGAAAATGAGCAGGGAAACAGAAAAGAGAAACAGCAGACTTGTTTTCTCTTTTTGTGCGGAAATGGATGTCGCATCATGACAAAAGCCACGGATTTATCTTCCTCTTCTTCTACTACTTTTCCGTCTTTAATGTGGCTGTAGTCATAGTCACTCTCGCTTTTGTAACTGGAGTGCCGCTCACATTTTCACCATTCCTGTCGCTCTCTCTCCTTTCTTTTATGTTGCACAGCTCTTTATATTCGTATACATAACATTATTTTACACGTGCTACTGTACATTATGTTCTATGTTAAATGTACATTGTACATTAGACACTAGACATCTGACATCGTCGTAGTGGCAGTTGGTTCTATTCTGTTTGTTTTTGTTTGTGTAATCCGAACTGCGGTTCGTGGGATTTGCAAAGAGAAAACAGAAGCTGGATTCTCTGTAATTACACTGTACTGTACTGCTGTACATTATACATGAGACATGAGCTATTCATGTTTCGTGTTATTTCTCCGTACTCATCATGTATGTAAGTGTACTTGTAAATACATGTGTATTTTCTATTTTATATGCTACACTTTGTAAAATGACCTTGAAACTTGAGTTTACAATACACAATACAAGACAGGTCAAAAATCAATCCCTTCTCTGGAATTTCATTTCAATTTGTAATACTTCAATGCCCCCCCGGTACTTTTATGTATGTGAATCTGTGGTTAATTGATACAAAATACAAGTACAGTTAAATTTGTACCCATACTTTGGCTATGACTTGAGACTTGAGACTCTAAACTCTAAACACAATATACAATTGACAATGAAGAAGAACCCATTTTGTAAAAAGCCGTTAAAATCTGTGAAAGAGCTCAGAGCTCATGATCTGACCACAGTCACGACTGGATAGTTTCCTCTAATTTCCTTAATGCTCCATAATCGGATAGGATGAAGAACTAGAAACTAGAAACTCGAAACTAGAAGCTGGAAACTGCAAGTTGGAAGAAAGTAAGCAGAGAAAGAGTCTTTCGTTCATGTGTAGTTTATAGTCTAAGCGAGAGAGTTTACAAGATTACGAGTTGGCAAGTACAGAGTAAATAAAACGATCTTTCCCTACGTCTTTTATTTTCTTCCGTTTTCCTGCTTTTTGTACCGTCTCCAGTCTCTCAAGTCTAGTGTCTAGTGTCTATTGTTTACTATCTACTCTGAACTCTATATTCTATTTACTCCTTTTGCAGTATTAAGTACGGTGTATGGAGTATAGCTTCTCCGTGGGTTTTAAAACGGTTTGGCTATGAACTAGATGTTACACAATGCTCCGTTCTATTAGATTAACTGGTTTCTGTAATTTCTTGTATTGATACCGTAATATTGTACTATGTGGGATGTGAACTCTTTGAAACTAGAGACTAGAGACTAGAGACTCGAGACTGGAGAATGGAGAATTGAATTGTGAATTTTACTTTAGAACGTCGAATGTCAGATGTTTTGCACTCCACGAACATGACTTTTAATTCAACCTCCATCTTTCCCACAAGATCCTTTTATTTATCAACCGGTAATGTCTAGATTCTAAATTCTAGGTTCTTGATTCTTGATGTGCCTATTGCCTAATGTGTAGCAAATAAAAAATGTAAATAGACACGGATTTTACAATATTTGTAAGGGGAAAGCATTTTCAGCATGGCAAACGTGCTGTCACTTGTACTTGTACATTGTACATGCAACATACAGACAGCATTCAACTACAAAATGTTACTAGTTACTAGAAATATGAATCATTGAATTGGAGCAAGCTCATGTCAATCTGATACTTTCCTCTACAACTGTAACCTGTAAACTGTATACTCTCTACTACAGAAATGAATTCCTCATGTGAATGAATTTTGACGTCATGTATAAAATTTCAATAGTGATATGCCAATATCAATATCAATGCCAGTGGGAATCTTTGGAGGATTTAGAAATTGAAATGTGAATATTAGAAACACCTTTCACTATTGAAAACTCTATTTTAGTTGTTATGATGTGAAGATGATACTTTTTCTCCTATTATATGCGATACTGTACACTGTACAATGCCTAGAGTCTATTCTCTACTGGAAAGAAATTTTATGGAGATTTTTGATCTATTTGATGACTTTTTCTTTCCCTCTTCGTTTTCTCTTTTGCATCTATTTTTATGACGTGTTTTTATGTTGATCATGCTTCTTACTCCGTGTTCCGTGTTCCATGCTTCATGCTCCATGCTCGATATATCATACGATATCATGTCATGCAGCGTCGAGCGTCGGCCTGCATCCTGCATTGATCGGTCGGTCTATTTGATGGGATCAGAACTGAATTTGTAAGTGTCGGTTTTTCTGGATGCTGGATTCTGGATGCTAGATTCTAGATTCTAGATTCTTTCACTATTTTGTGATACACCTCTGACTTTTGAATTTCTAGCAAGCAGCAAGCAGCAGATACTGAACGAAACAGGATGAAAGTTATTTTTATAGGGTATAAATGTACATTGTACACTGTACACTTTACAGTGTGCATATGGTTTATTTTATTATCCCAGTGTAAAATAAGTTGTGACCACCATTAAATGATCACATTAGCCTTGCATTCACATAACAACATGCGTTCAGGCTTAATAAACGTGTAGGTTTTAGGCAATAGGTGTGTCGAATGTCCAATGTGGAATAGAGAAGCGTTGTAAAAAAGTAAAAAAGTATTACATTTTATGACGATATACCTAGTCAATAGTTTGAAATGTAATTTTGTTCAATAAAGTTTCCAAACGATGAACTATGAGCGGTGAGCGGTGAAGTTGAGTTTGGTTCGGTTTTTCAGTTTGTTTGTGCGTGGGTTGACTGTTGTGAGTGGCTCTTTACTCTTTACTCTTGCAGTTTCTATTGGATTCCACGGAGAGTTGAACAAGAGTAAAAGAGTTTTTTATGTGAGCTTGTAGATTGTAGATTGTGGATTTTTCAGATGGAGGATGGAAAACATGAATGAACTCAACTCACGAGTCAGTTGTGAGTTTATATTTTTCACTTGAATTTCTACTTCCGAATTTGGAATTTGAATCGGGCTCTGAATTCGTAATGCCACTGCCATTGTCAATACCGATTTCAACTATTTAAATCATACACTAGGGATAAACTCTAGACTCTAGACTCAAACTCAAACTCAAAAGGAGATCTGCAGCGAATTTAACGTAGTACGTAGTAACGTAGTATTATGCACATATATTTTAGACAGTAATCGAAAAAATTGTGGATTGGATTGGAACGGCCCCAGTGTGCCTTTTCTTCTTCCTCGGCTCGCGATCTTGGACTTGGATCAGCGAGTTATTTTCGTGGAGGCGGCTCAGACTGACTCTGACTTTGACTTTGAATTTGTGGTAACAACTGCGATCCATGATCTTTGCACCATTGACCACCAGAAAGTTTCTGTGAAATTACTTTGACTTGGGCTTTGACCTCGACGTCCGTACTGGTAACGGTAACGATATCGCTTTTGACTCTGAATCTGACTCTCACCAGATTCACATGGATTTTACATTTAATATTACAAGAGGCTAGAGAGAAAAGGTTACAAAAATATCCTTCATCGTGAAGTTTACAACGACATAAAACTGCGAAAAAATGATGATGCATCATTTTACTTGAAAAACCTGAAAATAACACAAGTAGAAACTAAAACTGTATAAAAATGTAAAAGCTTAAAAGTATTAAACTCAAAAATAGATTTATTTTAAATGGTTTTCTTATTCTGTGGATAATAATAATTTTGAGTTTTGAGTTTTGGATTTTGGAGCTTATTCAAGTTAGATGTGTACTTTTGAATTTTGGTAATTTAAATGTGTCGATAAATGATCAAAGGAAGTATTAGCGGGAGAGTAGGATAATATATCAGCGCATTTAATATTGTTTACACACTACACACACGCGTCAACAAAACAAAGTCAAATGCGTACGCAGTTCGTAGCAGTACAGGCTCACAATCTTTCCATTATGGAAAGAGTACGTGAATTCTCACAATCTTTTTCCATCAAAACCATCTAGCGAGTTGATGGCAAAATCATTTTCATTTGGATGGATTTGATGGAAATTTTTACACATCAAATCCATCTTCCTGTAAGCAAAATTCAAAATGCATGTAAAGTCGTATAAGTTTTCTATAGAAATAAATCGTGTTACTAAACAAATAAAAGCAATCTCCATTCGTATTCCTATTAAAATCAGGTTTGTCGTTACAATATTAACACTAAATATGCAATGAGTTTACTTTTCATATACATTAAATAACCAAAAAACCTAAATTAAATACTACTGTAAGTAATGTAACAATAAAGAATACGCTCATTCATATTACTAGTGTTGACAATATTAATAGTACATCATTAAAAATCTTAATTAAAAATTTCAGTGAATTCATTGTTTTATATTTGTAGAAAAAGCAACGGGAAATGAAATTCTTTAAGAAAATCTATTAAAAGTACAAAAATAAGATGTGTACATTACGTTTTTAGTAGAAGATAATATAATCAGCACATGCGTTTCAATTGACCATTTTTGATGCGATTCAATATTTTATGAAGCGCAAAAAACTAATTATTTTACAATATATGAACGTTGAAATGCGTAATTACTTATTTTGATGCTCGTAAAATGCATTCAATGACCATTTTAAGTTTAGCAACCTTTCTTAAAAAATGAAATGACAAATAACTCGTAATGCAAACAATTTTATCTATTTTTTATTAATCGATTCATCGACATAAATTCGAAATGAGCGTGTTGTTGGAGAAATATAAAATTTTATTATTTTAACGTTTTTACACATAACTTTATAATAATAAAGCAGTGTATGGACAAAGTTTGGTATCACAAGAGCAATTCAAGTAGAACTTCAACATTGACATGAGCGTTAATGCAAATAAAAACAATACAATTTAGTATTATTTTAAACGCTCTGAAATGTTATCGTTAAATAAACATATTATTCTTCAAAAAAACAGGAGCGTTTTCAGTACATTAATATTATTTTTTGAATCCATTAAAGCAAACTCTACTAGAAACAAAAACACATCAGTTTAATTTTTAAATTTTACGAGAAAAAAGAACATTATAAGGACATTATAATTTTAGGAAAAGGTACATTTATGATTTCTGAGATCCTGAGCGTCTTTTGGAATGCTTTGCTTTTGAAGTTGGACTGACATTTAGTCCTTGAATTAGGGCTGAAATTTGTTCATCAGTTGCTTCAAAAACATTTTTAGTAGCTTCTTTATAAGTTTTCGGAATGCTGATGAATTCTTTGTACATCACTATTTCTTCAATAGTTTTTACATGTAGGCTAACACGCTCCAATGTATTTATATCAGCTATTAAGCTGAACAAACGCTCTACAAGACCGCTTGTTGCGGGTTTACAAAAAATATCCCGAGCTTTTTCAAATAGACGGGGAAGTAAAGATTTATTTTTCTTCCAAAATTCTTCGGGAGATTCCCAAGATAATGACATTTTTTCATATGTAGAAAAATCACACTTTCGTTTTTCAGATGACTGCTTTTTCTGATTTTCTTGTTGCAAAAGACGTTGAGCGTACGAGCAATTGATTGTTGGAATGGATTCTAAAGAGCGTTCACGAGAAAATGAAGGTTCCATTTCTTCAGCTGTTCTTAAATGTGTGTAACATAATTCTTTAACGAAGTTTTCGGACGGCATTTGAAGAGGATTTTCACCAGGGTTGTCTAAAAATTAGAATTATTATTTTGTTAAATTTATATTTCATTATATTATTTTAATTCAAAATAGAGAAGAATATTATATAAGAAGTTTTAAAATTTTAATAAATATATTGTTGCATTCACCTTCAAAGTATAGTTCAAAAAATTTTAATTTATAATACGGACACAAAACAGTCGCCAATATAAATTCCTTGTCATTCACAAAATCTTTCATTCGGCTCTCAAGGGACTTTAAGATGATTTGACGATACTCCTCCATATGACACATTGTACCTAGTTTAGTTATTTCTAAAAAATACAACCATACCAAATTAATACAACTATGTTTTTAAAAGAAGTTCATGATTACAACAATGAGCGTTTATGAGCGTTTTGTGTATTATTATTTTTCTGTTAAAGTTTAAAAGTTCTAATAATACCTGCATATGTTTCAGCGATCCCCGGAATAACTAAATGTCCAGTAATTCCATTAGCTTGTAATTTATCAGTTAGCTTGCAAACTGGGTGAGATATTTTTAGAAATTCCTCGAGCTCTTCATAAAAGTCTTCTGTTAGAGATTCAGGTAAACGCTCCAAGAATTTACTGGTTGCTTTCGCTCTGGCATCATCAATGAGCATCCCCATAAGACTATACATATCAGGCTATAATATAAAAAAAAATATTTTTTAGTAAAATAAATCTACAGTTAAAAAGTTTATTTTTTGAAAAACACTTGAATTTTCATAACATAGGAAATACCACTTTACCTCCCACAATAACCAACCGCTGTCAATTACACTGTTCCAACGAGTTGAGCATGAGCGTTTCATAACTCTCCCTGCCATAGCTTTTGAAATTTCACGAGTCACTTGACGTTTCCTTCCGAAAAGGGCAACTTTTTTAATAATTTTATTTATTTGATTAGCCTTCTCATTCTTTTTAATCCCATCTGCAAGTACTAGTTGTAGTGTATGGGCCACACACTTACTTGGTTTCAAGTTTTCAATAAATAAAAAGTCATCAAGAGAACTCAATTCAACAGTCTTATTCAAATCACAGTCTTTGAGAATTTCTTTTGCAATATTCTGGTCACCTTCGTTGCAAAAATCTGATCTGAAACTAGAATTCACTGCAAACTCTAAAGAATTAATGGTTATTTCAGGACGCTCATCGGGAGATTGTGGCTCAAGATCCTCAAGAAGAGATTGTGATGAACGCTCCAGATCATTATCCAATACAGATGAAGAATTTAAATCTGCTGAGTGAGGTGCTTCAAGAGCTGAATCATATAAATCTGCTAAGCTACGGACCATGTTAGCACCACCATCACTCACAATATACCGTACCTGTGATATTTATTCATAAACAAACCAGAAAAAAATTTGAACAGGCCATTTAGATTTTTGCCTTAAAAATTTGTTTAACAAGAATCTCTGAAATAATTATTGCAATTAAATAGATAAATTGTCATAAATGCAAACCTTCCCATGTAGATTCCATTTTTCAATGCATGCACTAATTTTTTGAGTGATATTCGTTGCCGTGTGTGACCCAGCTATACGAGATACGGAGAGCGTTTTCTGTTTCCACTGAAAATTATTATCCAAAAATATAACGCTCACTGCTAAAACACCTTGCATGGTTCGACTTGACCAGGCATCCACAACAAGAGCAGCAGACTCAATATTTTGGAGCGTTTCTTTTAATTTTATTGTTACCTAAATTCAAAAAACGACATTATTCAGACGCTCTTTGTTATAAAAAAATAACTAAAAACACATTTTAAAATAGGTTTTGATTGACATTTTTAAAATGTTGATATTTACCTCATTCTCTACTTTTGTGGTCAACAACTTGGCAATTGTTTTTCTTGATGGAGGAGTAAATCTGGGATCAAAAAAATTCAATAGTCGTTTTAGAGAAAACTTCTCAACGTTTGCAAAGGGGAGATTTGCATCTATCATGAATTGCAGCAATAAGTCAATTCCAAATATCTGTCTTGCATGATCCCAATTATATCGTTCAGATGTTCCATAAGAGACGGTCCCGTTATCGTCAATATTCAGGACTCCCAAATTCATTTTTAAAGGATCAATCAATCCATGACGCTCCTATTTACAAAAAATAAAGTTTTAAATTGTAATGTTTTGTAAAACGCTCTTGTATAAGAAACCACCCTTGAGTAAGTAATATTTGTTCAAGCATTCTACAAAAATACAGGACATTAGAACCTTTAATTTAAACAATATTTATGCATTTGATAATTTTTACTTACATTTAAATGTCGAGTAAAATTGGTAAGTGAACCTCCTCCACAACATTTAAGCTTCGAGCAAACTCTGCAGTAAATATAAAATGAGTCACTTATATCAGAACCACCAAATCCTTTCCGATTTATTTTTCGAGAACACTTCTCGGTTGTCTTCTTGTGTCCCAAATAAACACCATGAATAGAAGAAAAGGAGCACATTTTCATAGGAATTTGTGATAGTTCTTCGTACTTAAGAGATGAAATTTCTGATAGATTCGTCACAAGCACCATTTCCCCACCAGCCTTGATATAATATGAAGCACTAAGATCCTGAACGCTCTCAGAGACTTCAGAATCAAATTTGAATAGTTTGTTGTCAATAATAATGAAAATCGAATCTGATATTGGAAGAGCGTTTTCTGAATTCGCTTGTACGTTGATTGGTTGAGGTGGTGACAATTGAGAAACGCTCCATGTATTACTTGGAGTAACTGTTGCTTCAGCTACGAAACCTCGAGAATTTTTAGAAAAGGTAGTTTTTAACGCTCCATCACTGTTGTCAAACGCAACAATTGCACCTAGAATTTCAACATAAATATATGGAAATTAGAACCATTTGGATGAATCAATTTTTAAACGCTCCTAAAAATAATATTTGCGTGTGTTACTAATATATTTCCAGTACCTCGATGATTTTGTTGTAGTACAACATCCGGTTGTTCTAGTTGTTCAAGACCCTTCTTTTTTGCTTTTTTTCTTTGTCGAGGTGGATCATTTTTCTTAAGACCTAGTAATAAGTAAAAAAATAAAATGACCAAGTTAATAACGAAGTAAAATAATCATACATTTATAACGGAGCGTTGACATGAGATACGTTTTATACCTGAATTCGATTCTACAGACGTAGCATTTTCTTTATTATTATTTGATGCTGCCGAAGTAGAGTCAAATGTCTTTTTCTTAAGACGACGTGATTTGGCATTGACATCTGTCAAAATAAAATCAAATACAAAAACTAATATTCACAAATTCTTGTTTTTTTTCAAACGTATTAATTTATTACTTTAATTATTATGGTTAAGTTGGTAAAAATGTATACTTTTGGCTTTTCCAACGTCTCTTTAACAATTATTATTACTATTGTTTGTTATATATTAGCATATATGTTTATGGTTCCTTATTTTACCTCCTGATGCACTTTGACGCTCATTGGAATTTAGTATTAAACTACTTGGATTTTGTATTAAATCACTGTCATCTGAGCTGGTTTTACCTCTTGAGCGTTTTTTGCCATTATTGACACCTGTAATTTTTTTAAATAAAAGTTTAAGTAAACTTGCTTTTACTTAATAAAGACATATTGAGAAGTTTTATTAAGATTAACGCTCATCAATTTGTTTTTGTTCGTATTTTCAAAAGTTCTACCTTTTAAAGTTAAAGATGAATTCAGTAATCCAATGGAATTGGAGTTTAATGAACATCCCGAATCACTAAAACGCTCACTGTTTGCTAAAAAAACAAAAATCTTTGTTGAAAAAGTACAAAATAAAACAAGTACAGCAGCCTTTTAAAATAAATTACTAGTTAATTTTTACATTTACCTGAAGAAGAGCGAGACCTGGAAAGACGAGTAGAAGTAATCTTTAATTCGTTCGGTCTTCCTCGTCTTGGACTATCAATAACTTGATTTTCAATAGATTCATCATCTGATGAGTCGGAATAACTTTTTTTACTTATTTTGCTCTGACTTCTAGTTACTGTTCTTAATTGAGGCTTGGCAAATTCATGGGTAATTTTTGAAAAGTTGCTTCTACTGTAAACAACAAAAAGAATTATCATCATCATTTTTATTAATAATTATTTTGACATGAAAAATAAAATTGTACATTGGCATCGAATAAAAATATCACTACAAACTGTCAACAACAGAAATGTTATTATTATTATTATTATTACAAGAAAGGACGAAACAAAAGAAAATGTACTTTGTCTCAGAAACTAATGTTAAGTTGTTACAAACTGTAATTTTTTTTACAAAGATCCAATGTTTAAAAGTTAATTTTTATTAAACAGTAGCTTACCCATTTGAGTCCATTTTTGATTTATACCAAATAGTAAAGAAAGTAGTGACACGGTTATGTATGCTACAATCGTTTTGAATTTGTATTAAAATGTTTTAATTTTTAACAGTTAAAAGCAATGATGAAAGTTAATTTTTATACGCTCAAAACTATATGAAAGAAATCAAATCGCGGGTGAGAATGACATGTGCAGAAATTAGCATCTATGCAATCATCGATGAAAACATGTGTGTGTGTGAGAATAAGCATAATGAGCTATATGATTGTGGATTTTTCCATCATTTCTATAAAACTTACAAAATCCGCTCATCGCAAGCGCGCGTACATATTTTCCATAATGGAAAGATTGTGAGCCTGTACTGGTTCGTAGTACGATGATGAGGAAAATTCAGCTAAACTGAAGTGTAATAAATGAGTAAAAAAACAAGGAGAGGAGATGTGTTTTTGTATGTTTTTCTTGCTGTGCTGTGAGCTGAGCTGTGACTGAGTAAAGAAGTAGCTGCTACTTACTACTTACAAAATCAAAATAACACATGAGGCCTCACCTAATAAATGATGTTTTCCTTCATATATGTCGGCTTTTGGCTTCTCCTCTCATGATATTGCAGTTGATTGACTTGATTTTACATAATGTGAATGTGGCCTGCCTTCTGACTGTGACTCTGCTCTCTGTTGGTTTTTGGTACTTAAGTATGTCTTATAAATGTGTGTGTGAATTTCTCCATGTTTGTTTATGACACCTCGAAAAACTGTGTAATGTGTAATGTGTAATGCCCAGTGTTGAAATATACCCTATAAAATTCTAATTGAGCCTCTCCCTCTTAACGTTTTTGACTCTTGACTCTTGATTCTTGACTTTTAATGACAGTGCTATAAAAAAAGAGCAAACTCCTCACTTTTAACATGTTTAAACTGCTTCTGGTTTTTATTTTTTGTTGTTTTTAAACTCCTTCAAACTTGAAACTAAGCTCTTTTCTTTTTCTATGCCTCTTTATTAATTATTAATTAGGTATTTTTTCTTACCATTCATTTTAAATGCTCTTCTCGGTTTTGTGATTTGAGAAAGTGGCAAAGAGAATCTAGAATCTAGAGTCTAAAATCATAAATCATAACAAATTTGACCGAAACCTTTTCTTTCAACTCTCGTTTATAAATATGATGAAACTTTGCACAAGCGTTTCTTTGAAAAAACTGCATCACAAATTGCAACAAGTACACAAGTTTACACAAGTTTCATCATGTCTCTTTTGATGTACTTTTTCATAGAATTTTTGATGTTGCAGATCAGATTTTTCCATCTGCAATTTTGCGGATGGAGTGCAGAGACCCGCATTGCAGTCTTTAGATTCTCTGAATCAATTTAAACAAGTGTTTTTGAATCTTTTTGAATTTTTTACTTGTTTAAATATCATCGTTTCAATGCACTACGTTGCATTATACATTATAAACTATGCAGTTTAAAAGGACCATGGGCCATTTTCTCTCTATTTATCTATTTTGTACAATTAGACACTGGATACTAGGCATTAGACATTAGAATTCTCAGCTCTCCTTTTACCAGCAAGTTCTATGTCAAAAAAATTTCAAATTTTAAATTCTGTTGCATAATATTTTTATTTGTAAAGAGCTTTTTTGCATGAGGAAAATTCGGTACTCTATAAAAACAAGGAGGAAAACAAAACGTAATTAGAATCCACAAAATAAGCAACTTTGTAGGCTTCTATTTACCCTTTTCATTGCTCAACATGCAGTGTGCAGTGTTTTTTATTTTTTTATGATATGTCTTATGCTCAATGTTCATGTGTATTGTAAAACAGAGTGCGAAAGAGTAGGAAATTTTGTGTTGGTTGTATTCGGTATTTGGTATTTTAGTAGATGAAATTGACGAAAGATAGAGGTTTCGTCTTCGTTCTCGGTCTATGTGGGATGTGTACTGTTTGCTGGCTCGGTTTGGGACCGTTCACATATATCGATATCAAAAAATCCTGAAATTTCGAGACCCCCCCCTCCCCCCGGCCAAGCGATATCATGTAAAAATTATCATCGACCAAGACCCCCCCCCCTCCCCCAAAAGATAACGTTATACGCGCAAAAATTCAAATTTTATTGAAAAAATTTTTCCGCGTCGCGGAATTTACGGGATAACGTTATTTTTGCCTCATAGCCCCCCCTCCCCCTCATGTGTTATCATTTTTTCGGCGATAGATTCTGGCCAA